>JAEIGD010000106.1:0-217586 GCA_018903425.1 Zaprionus nigranus | reverse complement strand
TTTTACAAGTGTCTGCGTTCTCATTCTTAAATATATTTCGACGAAGGCTAAGCCGCGTAGCTGCGCTGCCAGGTACGCCAGCAGCGGGGCAGCTCTTTCTCTTATGTATCTTATATATCTATGCTTATCGAGCGAGCGAAGGTTATGCACTTATGTATTAGGCATTTGGTCGGCGTGGGAATTGCTGACCATGCGCGCTACCACTTTTTGCCGGCTTCAAGTGGACGATCATGTTACATCCGCCTTGGGCTTTATTGGTTGCATAAACATATCAATAAGACAATCGCTGCTATGTAATTGTATGCTGTAAATACTATTATTGTAAATGTTCTTAATATTACATGGGCGCATGACTAAATATACCCTCCTTTTTTGAAAAGTAACGTAACCTAGTGGCGGGGATTATTTTTTGATGAATGAATACAAATTATTATTTTGTTTATATTCCACTCCGAAAGGTACTGATGTGTCTTTTTTGCTAAGCTTGAACAATAGTATTATCAATATAAAAGTGAATTTTTGTAATAAGAAATAAAAATATACAGTGTTCGAAAATTTTTTTTTGTATAAATGATTCAGAAAAATATAGGTGTAAAATCAATTATTGTCTGTGGCGGCGGCAATGAAATCTTCCTTCTTGGGGGATCACGTGATGAGGTTTGAAAATCTGAAAATGATCGGAACCGACGCGAAAAACAAGTCCGAAAAATATTCTAAAGACAATGCGGGGCGCGTGGTGTTTCACTTCACTATATTTTTTCAGCGTTCTTGTACATAGGATATTTAACTTAGCCCTAACTTAACACTTAAATATGGAAATGTTGGATAAAGAGCGCGAGAGCCCTCGGTAACTCTCGCACTGTTTACCCGCTCGATAGTAACGCCCTGCTTTCAGGCGGCGAGTTTCGGCGCAAAAACATCCGCCCCACTGCAATACTATGTGCAAATAGACGGGGCCGGGATCTTTTTGGAGGCCGCTGGAGGAAGCTTGATGGGCGCTGGCGGACTACGTCTTAAAAGACACCGGATAGTACCCAGCCAAACAGAGTTTTCTGGGCCAACGGCAAACCACCGTGGGATGGAACCAGCCCTGGAAGGAGTACGTCTCCATAAGCCGGGTCCCAGAACGATGGATACTCTGCTTGGCACATGGCATCCAAAATGTCCGCTAGAGTGATGCCCGAATGGCGCTGGTTTGGAGCGTTTTGTTGATCTTTATTGCCGGAGTCTGATCTGCACACCTTTATCCTGGTATAACTACCACGCTTGCGGTGTCTATCTACCCTCAGAAGCTAAATATGGCTCTATGGTCATATGAAGGGTTGAAGGTGAAACATGTGCATGTTAGGGTGAATGTGTGTGTACGCAGGCGCCAGTGCATAGAAACGTGTGATTGTTATGACAAGGGTGTCCTCAAGCATAATAATTTGGTCGTCAGCATAGTTAATCTTGAAATGTGTAAGGCAACTATCAACACAACAACAACAGCTAAACAGCTAATCAGCTAATCAAAAGGTAAGCAACAACAAAGCTAAATAGTACCAACAGCTAAACAGCTGAACAGGTAAACAACAACAGCTAAACAGCTAAACAATAACAGCTAAACAGCAACAACAGGTAAACAATAACTTAACAGTTAAAGAGAGTTTAACTAACATTTTTATTTAATCTTAGCTTAGTTTATTATAATGATTAATAATTTTTGTCAACGTTTTTCCGAATTTTTTCTGTGCTGCATGCACGAATATCTGAGTCCTTTTTCTGCCAATCTTCCATTACCCGCGTCCTGACCTGGAGCTTGTGGTGGCGGAGGTATCAGGTTGCTGCTCATTGCTGGTTTGCTGCCTTATGACAAAGAGCTTTTGTGCCTCAGCTGCTAGAAGGTCGATTGGTATCAACCCCGCGATGACGCAGTGCGGCGTCGTCGGATATGGTTCTGAAACCACTTAAGACCCCAGAGCTCCAGTCTGTATGTAGACTCTAAGCCCATCTATAGCTTTTCTTCACAGTTGCTTTGGCCCGAACCTGAGCGCCATAGAGCATATTCGTTTTAATTACTTCGATAAGGAGGCGCCTTCGTGCTTGTTTGGGGCCCCTCGTGTTCAGCATTATCCTGTTTAGAGATCTGCCAACCTTGGCTGCTCTTGGGCTGGCATTCATAAGATGCTCTTTAAAAGTCTCGCATCTAAGTGTAGTCCGAGGGTATTGTTATTTGATGGATCTTACTGATCAGATAATGGTGAAGTTTCCCCATGTTCAGCTGAATGGTTTCTGGTACCTTCCCTACTGCTCATGAGTACTGCCTCCGTCTTATGATCCGCCAGCTGTCGGCCCTATCTACTCAGCCACTCTTTTATGATGGAGACTGCCGTTCCGCATTTCTCCTCAGCATCATGGACTTGTTTGGTCACCACAACTACAGCTACCGTCATCTGCAAAGCCAATTACGCAGGTATCTCCTGGAAACTGCAGCCTTAAAATCATCCTTTATGGCATTCCACAGTATGGTTCCTAGAACTGAGCCCTGAGGTACATCTCCTGTGATGGCATAAGATTTCTCCTTAACTTCCAATGTGGTATTTAAGGACTCTATCTTTTAAAATAGTCTTCAATGATGTAATATAGGTAGTCTGGTACCTCGAAGTTTGATATTGCACTGAGGATTTTCGGCCCAGTTTGCGGTAGTAATGCGTTTTTGATATCCAGGGTGAGCACCACGCAGTATTGTTTTGTGCCTCCTTTTCATCGAGTTCCTTCAAGGGCTTTCAGCAAGTGTCCCCACTGTTGAAATGGCATCTAGTGTAGATCGCTGTTTCTTAAACCGAATTGCATCGGTGAGTGATCGCCTGCTTCTCTTATGGCCCATTCAAGCCAATATGCCAGTATTTTTGTAGTAGTTTGCCAGCCGTGTCGATAAGACAGATAGGCCGGAACGATGCGGATCTCCATTTTGTTTATTGGGCTTTGGAAGCAAGACTAGGTTTTTTGCACCTTTCCACCTAGTGTGGAAACCTGCCTTCAACTTAAAGCACAGATTGTACAGGTCCACGAAGGCGCATGGATTTAGCTTAATGGCTAGCTTGGATGGCTTTGTTTGGAATGAGATCAGGCCCTGGAGCCTATCGTTTCCAAGTTTACCGGTGCTACGACTTCCTGCACTGTAACCTCATGTCGGTCGGGATCCTGATGTTGTCTGGGGGGGTGGATATATTGATTGCTTGCATCGGTGGGACTCATGTATTAATTATTGCTCTCATCGCGTCGGCCTCCATTGCGGGAACAGGATTAGCAGCTTTAAGCTTCTTAGTTGCCACCTTGGCCGCTAATCCCCAGATGTCGTTATCCGCAGCGTCACACAGCGCCTTGAAGCAGGTTAGCTTGCTGGTGCGGATTGCCTTTTTAATTACCCTACGACAGATCGAGTACTCAGCTTGTAGAGCTGGATGCTCAGGTTTGCCCTTTTGCTCTTTGATATTGTTTCCTTGCAGCAATGCAGGCTCCCTGGCATTCGCTATATCCGTCTATCCCTTCGGTAAACAGATTCATGTGCCTTCGATAGACCTCTTTTTCGCCACCTGCTGTTACATGCATCCTTCGAATCTCTATTAACCATGCTCACCGCGAGTTTGCGTTGCATGATATGTGGGGAGGGTTAAAAGCCGCTTCGAAATCACGCCTCCTCAGGGTGGTCCGGATTATAGCCAGTCTCTGGCTGGAAGCGGGTCCTTGGAGACCGGGTATTGCCTAATTCGGACGACATTGGCCAAGTGGTCGCTGGCAGTGTGGCTTCTGTAATGTGTAGAGTTTCCAGTTGATAACAAAAGTTTGTTCTTTAGCCGTCGAGGCTGATTTAAGTTTTTAGTTTTGATTCAATAATTGTTTGGCAGAAATGGTTCTGCCAGTTCAACTTTCTTACAAGTGTCTGCGTTCTCATTCTTAAATATATTTCGACGAAGGCTAAGCCGCGTAGCTGCGCTGCCGGATACGCCAGCAGCGGAGCGGCTCTCTTATGTATATCTTATATATCTATGCTTATCGAGCGAGCGAGTTATGCACTTATGTATTGGGCTTTGGTCGGCGTGGGAATGCTGACCAGCACTTCTACTTTGTCGCCTTCGGGTGGACGATCATGTTACATCCGCCTTGGGCTTTATTGGCCCGTTTGCATAAACATATCAACGAAAAGTGCTGCTATGTGTTTGTATGCTGTAAATACTATTGTACTTAAATGTTCTTAATATTACATAGGCGCATACTACATCTCCTCCTTTTGAAAAATAACGTAACCTAGTGAAGTTATTTTAATTAATGAATGCAAATTATTATTTTGTTTATATTCCACTCCGAAAGGTACTGATGTGTCTTTTTGCTAAAAGCTTGAACAATAGTATTATCAATATAAAAGTGAATTTTGTAATAAGAAATAAAAATATACAGTGTTCGAAAATTTTTTTTTTGTATAAGCGAGTTCAGAAAAATATAGGTGTAAAATCAATTATTGTCTGTGGCGGCGGCAATGAAATCTTCCTTCTTGGGGGATCGTGAAATCGGGGGTGAAAATCTGAAAATGATCGGAACCGAACGCGAAAAACAAGTCGAAAAATAAAGACAATGCGGGGCGCGTGGTGTTCACTGCTGCACTATATTTTTTCAACTGATTTCTTGTACATAGGATATTTAACTTAAGCCTAACTTAACATAAATATTGAAATGTTGGATAAAAGAGCGCGAGAGCCCTCGGTAACTCTCGCACTGTTTACGCCGATATGCTGCCTACTTTCAGGCGGCGAGTTTTCGGCGCAAACATCCCGCCCCCTTGCAATACTATTGAAATGGACGGGGCCGGGATCTTTTGGAGGCCGCTGGAGGGGCTTGATGGGCGCTGGCGGACTACGTCTTAAAGACACCGGATAGTACCCAGCCAAACAGAGTTTTTCTGGGCCAGCGGCAAACCACCGTGGGATGGAACCAGCCCTGGAAGGAGTACGTCTCCATAAACGTCGGGTCCCAGAACGATGGATACTCTGCTTGGCACATGGCATCAAGTGTCCGCTAGAGGTGATGCCCGGATAGCTGGTTTGGAGCGTTTTGTTGATCTTTTTGTGCCGGAGTCCTGACCTGCACACCTTCCATCCTGGGTGCTTCTGCTGCGCGGTGTCTATCTACCCTCATTAATATGGCTCTATGGTCATATGAAGGTTGAGAGGTGAGCATGTGCATGTGTTAGAGGGTGAATGTGTGTACGCAGGCGCCAGTGCATAGGGGCGTGTGATTGTTATGACAAGGGGTGTCCTCCAAGCATAATAATTTGGTCGTCAGCACATATGTTAATCTTGAATGTGCAAACAGCTATCAACACAACAACAACAGCTAAACAGCTAATCAGCGAATCAGGGTGACAACAAAACAAAAGATAACTAAATAGTACCAACAGCTAAACAGCTGAACAGGTAAACAACAACAACAGCTAAACAGCTAAACAATAACAGCTAAACAGCAACAACAGGTAAACAATAACAAGTTAAAGAGTTTAACTAACATTTTTTATTTAATCTTAAGCTTAGTTTATTATAATGATTAATAATTTTTGTCAGCGTTTTTCCGAATTTTTTCTGTGCTGCATGCACAGATATCTGGTCCTTTTCTGCCAATCTTCCATTACCCGCGTCCTGACCTGGAGCTTGTGGTGGCGGTATCAGGTTGCTGCTCATTGCTGGTTTGCTGCCTTATGACAAAGAGAGCTTTTGTGCCTCAGCTGCTAGAAGGTCGATTGGTATCAACCCCGCGATGACCAGTGCGGCGTCGTCGGATATGGTTCTGAAACCACTTAAGACCCCCAGAGCTCCAGTCTGTATGTAGACTCTAAGCCCCATCTATAAACTTTTCTTCAGGTTGCTTTGGCCCAGACCTGAGCGCCATAGAGCATATTCGTTTTAATTACTTCGATAAGGAGGCGCCTTCGTGCTTGTTTGGGGCCCCTCGTGTTCAGCATTATCCAGTTTAGAGATCTGCCAACCTTGGCTGCTCTTGGGCTGGCATTCATAAGATGCTCTTTAAAGCAAAGTCTCGCATCTAAGTGTAGTCCGAGGTATTATTTGATGGATCTTACTGATCAGATAATAGTGGTTCCCATGTTCAGGCTGAATGGTTTCTGGTACCTTCCTACTGCTCATGAGTACTGCCTCCGTCTTATGATCCGCTAGCTGTCGGCCCTATCTACTCAGCCACTCTTTTATGATGGAGACTGCCGTTCCGCATTTCTCCCTCAGCATCATGGACTTGCTTGGTCACCACCAACTACAGCTACGTCATCTGCAAAGCCAATTACGCAGGTATCTCCTGGAAGCTGCAGCCTTAAAATCCCATCATACATGGCATTCCACAGTATGGTTCCTAGAACTGAGCCCTGAGGTACATCTCCTGTGATGGCATAAGATTTCTCGCCTTCCAATGTGTGGTATTTAAGGACTCTATCTTTAAAAATAGTCTTCAATGATGTAATATAAGTAGTCTGGTACCTCGAAGTTTGATATTGCACTGAGGATTTTCGCCCGGATTTGCGGTAGTATGCGTTTTTGATATCCAGGGTGAGCACCACGCAGTATTGTTTTGATCCTCCTTTTCATCGAGAGTTCCTTCAAGGGCTTTCGCAGCAATGTCCACCACTGTTGAAATGGCATCTGAGTGTAGATCGCTGTTTCTTAAATCTGAATTGCATCGGTGAGTGATCGCCTGCTTCTCTTATGGCCCATTCAAGCCAATATGCCAGTATTTTTTGTAGTAGTTTGCCAGCCGTGTCGATAAGACAGATAGGCCGGAACGATGCGGGATCTCCATTTTGTTTATTGGGCTTTGGAAGCAAGACTAGGTTTTGCACCTTCCACCTATGTGGAAACCTGCCTTCCTTCAAGCACAGATTGTACCGGGTCCACGAAGGCGCATGGATTTAGCTTAATGGCTAGCTTGATGGCTTTGTTTGGAATGAGATCAGGCCCTGGAGCCTATCGTTTCCAAGTTTACTTGCGGCTGCTCGACTTCCTGCACTGTAACCTCATGTCCGGTCGGGATCCTGATGTTGTCTGGGGGTGGATATATATTGATTGCTTGCATCGGTGGGAATAATGTATTAATTATTGCTCTCATCGCGTCGGCCTCCATTGCGGGAACAGGATTAGCAGCTTTAAGCTTCTTAGTTGCCACCTTGTACGCTAATCCCCAGATGTCGTTATCTGCAGCGTCACACAGCGCCTTGAAACAGGTTAGCTTGCTGGTGCGGATTGCCTTTTAATTACCCTACGACAGATCGAGTACTCAGCTTGTAGAGCTGGATGCTCAGGTTTGCCCTTTGCTCTTTGATATTGTTTCCTTTGCAGCAATGCAGGCTCCCCTGGCATTCGCTATATCCTCTGTCCACCAGTAAACAGGTTCATGATGCCTTCTATAACCTCTTTTTTCGCCACGCTGCTATTACATGCAACCTTCAGTGCTCCTATTAAGCCATGCTCTGCCGAGTTTGCGTTGCATGATATGTGGGGAGGGTTAAAAACCGCTTCGAAATCATGCCTCCTCAGGGTGTCGGATTTATAGCCAGTCTCTGGCTGGAAGCGGGTCCTTGGAGACCGGGTATTGCCTAATTCGACGACATTGGCCAAGTGGTCGCTGGCAGTGTAGGCTGATTTAAGTTTTTATTTTGATTCAATAATTGTTTGGCAGAAATGGTTCTGCCAACTCTTTACAAGTGTCTGCGTTCTCATTCTTAAATATATTTCGACGAAGGCTAAGCCGCGTAGCTGCGCTGCCGGATACGCCAGCAGCGGAGCGGCTCTCTTATGTATATCTTATATATCTATGCTTATCGAGCGAGCGAGTTATGCACTTATGTATTAGGCATTTGGTCGGCGTGGGAATGCTGACCATGCACTTATACTTTGTAGCCTTCAAGTGGACGATCATGTTACATCCGCCTTGGGCTTTATTGGTTGCATAAACATATCAACAAAGTGCTGCTATGTGTTTGTATGCTGTAAATACTATTGTACTTAAATGTTCTTAATATTACATAGGCGCATACTACATCTCCTCCTTTTGAAAAATAACGTAACCTAGTGAAGTTATTTTAATTAATGAATGCAAATTATTATTTTGTTTATATTCCACTCCGAAAGGTACTGATGTGTCTTTTTGCTAGCTTGAACAATAGTATTATCAATATAAAAGTGAATTTTGTAATAAGAAATAAAAATATACAGTGTTCGAAAATTTTTTTTTTTTGTATAAATGATTCAGAAAAATATAGGTGTAAAATCAATTATTGTCTGTGGCGGCGGCAATGAAATCTTCCTTCTTGGGGGGGATCGTGAAATCGGGGGTGAAAATCTGAAAATGATCGGAACCGACGCGAAAAACAAGTCGAAAAATAAAGACAATGCGGGGCGCGTGGTGTTCACTTCACTATATTTTTTTCAACTGATTTCTTGTACATAGGATATTTAACTTAAGCCTAACTTAACATAAATATGGAAATGTTGGATAAAAAGAGCGCGAGAGCCCTCGGTAACTCTCGCACTGTTTACGCCGATATGCTGCCTACTTTCAGGCGGCGAGTTTCGGCGCAAACATCCCGCCCCCTTGCAATACTATTGCAAATGGGCGGGCCGGGATCTTTTGGAGGCCGCTGGAGGGGCTTGATGGGCGCTGGCGGACTACGTCTTAAAGACACCGGATAGTACCCAGCCAAACAGAGTTTTCTGGGCCAACGGCAAACCACCGTGGGATGGAACCAGCCCTGGAAGGAGTACGTCTCCATAGACGTCGGGTCCCAGAACGATGGATACTCTGCTTGGCACATGGCATCAAGTGTCCGCTAGAGTGATGCCCGGATAGCTGGTTTGGAGCGTTTTGTTGATCTTTTGTGCCGGAGTCCTGATCTGCACATCTTCCATCCGCCTTTGGATTTCTTCGCCATGGAGGCGTCACAGGCAGAAGTCAATAGGTTGGAAAGTGATGTTGCCTTCGTGTCAGAGGTATTACCTTGCAGGACAACGTTGCTGCTCTGCGATGAGGTATCTGGAGGCCCTCATCCAGAGTGTCTTCTTTCCAACCATTGATTACTCTTCCCTGGGTGCTTCTGCTGCGTGTCTATCTACCCTCATTAATATGGCTCTATGGTCATATGAAGGTTGAGAGGTGAGCATGTGCATGTGTTAGAGGGTGAATGTGTGTACGCAGGCGCCAGTGCATAGAGGCGTGTGATTGTTATGACAAGGGTGTCCTCAAGCATACTAATTGGTCGTCAGCACATAGTTAATCTTGAAATGGTGGAACAGCTATCAACACAACAACAACAGCTAAACAGCTAAACAATAACAGCTAAACAGCAACAACAGGTAAACAATAACATCAGTTAAAGAGTTTAACTAACATTTTTATTTAATCTTAAGCTTAGTTTATTATAATGATTAATAATTTTTGTCAGCGTTTTTCCGAATTTTTTCTGTGCTGCATGCACAGATATCTGGTCCTTTTCTGCCAATCTTCCATTACCCGCGTCCTGACCTGGAGCTTGTGGTGGCGGGTATCAGGTTGCTGCTCATTGCTGGTTTGCTGCCTTACGACAAAGAGCTTTTTGTGCCTCAGCTGCTAGAAGGTCGATTGGTATCAACCCCGCGATGACCAGTGCGGCGTCGTCGGATATGGTTCTGAAACCACTTAAGACCCCCAGAGCTCCGAGTCTGTATGTAGACTCTAAGCCCCATCTATAGCTTTTCTTCTCAGTTGCTTTTGGCCCAGACCTGAGCGCCATAGAGCATATTCGTTTTAATTACTTCGATAAGGAGGCGCCTTCGTGCTTGTTTGGGGCCCCTCGTGTTCAGCATTATCCTGTTTAGAGATCTGCCAACCTTGGCTGCTCTTGGGCTGGCATGCATAAGATGCTCTTTAAAGCAAAGTCTCGCATCTAAGTGTAGTCCGAGGTATTATTTGATGGATCTTACTGATCAGATAATAGTGGTTCCCATGTTCAGCTGAATGGTTTCTGGTACCTTCCTACTGCTCATGAGTACTGCCTCCGTCTTATGATCCGCTAGCTGTCGGCCCTATCTACTCAGCCACTCTTTTATGATGGAGACTGCCGTTCCGCATTTCTCCTCAGCATCATGGACTTGTTTGGTCACCACAACTACAGCTACGTCATCTGCAAAGCCAATTACGCAGGTATCTCCTGGAAGCTGCAGCCTTAAAATCCCATCATACATGGCATTCCACAGTATGGTTCCTAGAACTGAGCCCTGAGGTACATCTCCTGTGATGGCATAAGATTTCTCGCCTTCCAATGTGTGGTATTTAAGGACCTCTATCTTTAAAATAGTCTTCAATGATGTAATATAAGTAGTCTGGTACCTCGAAGTTTGATATTGCACTGAGGATTTTCGCCCGGATTTGCGGTAGTAATGCGTTTTTGATATCCAGGGTGAGCACCACGCAGTATTCTTTTGTGCCTCCTTTTCATCGAGTTCCTTCAAGGGGCTTTCGAGCAATGTCCACCACTGTTGAAATGGCATCTAGTGTAGATCGCTGTTTCTTAAATCCGAATTGCATCGGTGAGTGATCGCCTGCTTCTCTTATGGCCCATTCAAGCCAATATGCCAGTATTTTTTGTAGTAGTTTGCCAGCCGTGTCGATAAGACAGATAGGCCGGAACGATGCGGGATCTCCATTTTGTTTATTGGGCTTTGGAAGCAAGACTAGGTTTTGCACCTTCCACCTATGTGGAAACCTGCCTTCCTTCAAGCACAGATTGTACAGGTCCACGAAGGCGCATGGATTTAGCTTAATGGCTAGCTTGATGGCTTTGTTTGGAATGAGATCAGGCCCTGGAGCCCTATCGTTTCCAAGTTTAGCAGCTTTAAGCTTCTTAGTTGGCACCTTGTACGCTAATCCCCAGATGTCGTTATCTGCAGCGTCACACAGCGCCTTGAAACAGGTTAGCTTGCTGGTGCGGATTGCCTTTTTAATTACCCTACGACAGATCGAGTACTCAGCTTGTAGAGCTGGATGCTCAGGTTTGCCCTTTGCTCTTTGATATTGTTTCCTTGCAGCAATGCAGGCTCCCCTGGCATTCGCTATATCCTCTGTCCACCAGTAAACAGGTTCATGATGCCTTCTATAACCTCTTTTTTCGCCACGCTGCTATTACATGCAACCTTCAGTGCTCCTATTAAGCCATGCTCTGCCGAGTTTGCGTTGCATGATATGTGGGGAGGGTTAAAAGCCGCTTCGAAATCATGCCTCCTCAGGGTGTCGGATTTATAGCCAGTCTCTGGCTGGAAGCGGGTCCTTGGAGACCGGGTATTGCCTAATTCGACGACATTGGCCAAGTGGTCGCTGGCAGTGTAGGCTTCTGTAATGTGTAGAGTTTCCAGTTGATAACACAAGTTTGTTCTTTTAGCCGTCAGGCTGATTTAAGTTTTTATTTTGATTCAATAATTGTTTGGCAGAAATGGTTCTGCCAGTTCAACTCTTTACAAGTGTCTGCGTTCTCATTCTTAAATATATTTCGACGAAGGCTAAGCCGCGTAGCTGCGCTGCCGGATACGCCAGCAGCGGAGCGGCTCTCTTATGTATATTTTATATATCTATGCTTATCGAGCGAGCGAGTTATGCACTTATGTATTAGGCATTTGGTCGGCGTGGGAATGCTGACCATGCACTTATACTTTGTAGCCTTCAAGTGGACGATCATGTTACATCCGCCTTGGGCTTTATTGGTTGCATAAACATATCAACAAAGTGCTGCTATGTGTTTGTATGCTGTAAATACTATTGTACTTAAATGTTCTTAATATTACATAGGCGCATACTACATCTCCCTCCTTTTGAAAAAATAACGTAACCTAGTGAAGTTATTTTAATTAATGAATGCAAATTATTATTTTGTTTATATTCCACTCCGAAAGGTACTGATGTGTCTTTTTTGCTCAGCTTGAACAATAGTATTATCAATATAAAAGTGAATTTTGTAATAAGAAATAAAAATATACATAGTGTTCGAAAATTTTTTTTTTGTATAAATGATTCAGAAATATATAGTTGTAAAATCAATTATTGTCTGTGGCGGCGGCAATGAAATCTTCCTTCTTGGGGGGGATCGTGAAATCGGGGGTGAAAATCTAAAAATGATCGGAACCGACGCGAAAAACAAGTCGAAAAATAAAGACAATGCGGGGCGCGTGGTGTTCACTTCACTATATTTTTTCAACTGATTTCTTGTACATAGGATATTTAACTTAAGCCTAACTTAACATAAATATGGAAATGTTGGATAAAAAGAGCGCGAGAGCCCTCGGTAACTCTCGCACTGTTTACGCCGATATGCTGCCTACTTTCAGGCGGCGAGTTTCGGCGCAAACATCCCCGCCCCCCTTGCAATACTATTGCAAATAGACGGGGCCGGGATCTTTTGGAGGCCGCCTGGAGGGGCTTGATGGGCGCTGGCGGACTACGTCTTAAAGACACCGGATAGTACCCAGCCAAACAGAGTGTTCTGGGCCAACGGCAAACCACCGTGGGATGGAACCAGCCCTGGAAGGAGTACGTCTCCATAGACGTCGGACCCCAGAACGATGGATACTCTGCTTGGCACATGGCATCGAGTGTCCGCTAGCGTGATGCCCGGATAGCTGGTTTGGATCGCCTTGTTGATCTTTTGTGCCGGAGTCCTGATCTGCACATCTTCCATCTTCAGAGTCACTGCCATGGAGAACTCTGGCGATGCCCTTGACCTGAACAGGGCACGGCAAAACCCATTTTCGGCGGAAAGGCCAAAAGCCTTTGCCAATGAGGTGGGCATGCGGCTGTATGGGCTGCACGCGTCCCACAGCACACGCACCTCGAAAATCTTGCCGGCCATATCCTCCACACCAGACGGAATCTCTGGCACTTCTTCAGGGCGTGGACTCCTCTGCATACGCGGCATCTAATGGAGTTTACCCCTTTTGGTTTCGCTGGGGTGTGTGCCTTTGGTGGTGCCATCTTTACTAATCTGGAATGGAGAAGGTGGATATATGGATTAGTATTTTGCAGAACATATATCCACTGATGGACAACACAAGGTTAGGAGGGTGTCTGGACTGTGTCCTCTAAAAGAAGTTGGACTAATTTCGTTACTGGCCTTTTGATCACGCCACGGGTGGTGAGGATGTCCACCACGCGGACAATGTCATCAGCGCCAGGATACGTAGAATGGATTCGCCATTCGTTGACTGGAAGATTGTCTTCTTTGACAACCACCATATCGCCGACTTGGAGGTTTCTCGTTGGGAGTTGCCATTTGGAGTGTTTGTGCAACTCTTTGAGGTATTCCTCTTTCCAACGGAAACAAAACTGTTGATGCAGAGCCTTAAGTCGCTGCCATCGGTTGATGATGGATACAGTGGCTTCTTGGATTTCAGGCTCTGCTACGGACATGAGCGGACCGCCGATCAGAAAATGGCCAAGAGTCAACGCTAAAAGATCGGTGGGGCTCTCAGACATGGGAGAAATCGGCCTGGAGTTAAGGCACGCTTCGACCTTGCAAAGGAGAGTGGATAATTCCTCGAATGTGTACTTTAGTGAGGAAGTGGACTTGTAGAAGAGCGATTTGAAGCTCTTTACTCCAGCTTCCCATAAGCCACCCATGTGCGGTGCGCTGGGAGGATTAAAATGCCATGCGAGGTTTTGATGGCTGTATTTTATGGATATATCAGCCTTCACTGTTTTCATAAATTCAGAAGCAACGACCTTGGAGGCTCCGACGAACGTCTTTCCATTGTAGGAGTTGACGTTGTGCGGGCAGCCACGTCTCGCGACGAATCGCGCGAAGGCTGCAAGAAATTTCTCGGTTGTGAGATCCGAGGTTGCTTTTAAATGTATGGCCTTTGTGCTGAAACAAACAAAGACACATACATAGCCCTTGGTTATGAGGCAGGCTCGACCGGTGAAATTCTTAATTTCGAAAGGACCAGCGAAATCGAGTCCCGTGTGGGTGAAAGGTCGAGAAAAGGAGACTCTCGCGGAGGGCAGAGTACCCATGAGTTGAGTTTGCCACTTCTTTCGATGAAGGATGCAAACTCGACAGGAATTGATGGTGGCTTTCACTAAAGTTCGGAGTTTTGGAATCCAGTAGCGCAATCTGATAAGACGCATCATTAATTGATTTCCACCATGGAGTACGTGTACATGAGTACGGAAGGATGAGCGGGTGCCGTTCATCATAGCTTAAAGAAGCGGATGTTCTCACACGACCGCATGCTCTCATGACTCCACTGGCGTCAATGAAAGGATTTAAATTAATGATGTCGCTGCTCCTTGCAATCTGTTCCTTATTCAACAAACAGTTGTACTCTTTAAGGAATTGAGTACGTTGGGTATTCCGACATCTGGAGAGAGCGTAAGATCAGGTTTACGACACCTTTGAATAAAGCGGTATACGTAAGCCATTACTCGCAGTGCTCTGTCGAGCTCGGAAAATCTCTCCAAGATGCAACCGGATGAAGGAGGCAACTTGGTTAAGTTGCATTTAACAGGACGAAGTTCTTCGTCTGTTTCATGAGCGATATTGATCGCAGCAGGCCATTGTTCTGCTGGAAGGATCAGCCAATCGGGTCCATGCCACCAGAGACTGTTGTCAATGAGGTCCTCTGACGAGACACCTCTACTGGCCAGATCGGCAGAGTTGTGCTCAGATCTGACGTGGGACCATTTGCCTGAACTCGTGAGCTGAGTTATCTTAGCTACTCTGTTAGCCACGAATGTCGTCCATTGACATGGAGGCTTATTAAGCCAGGCTAACACAATTCTGGAATCAGTCTAATAGTACTCTTCGTAGCTATTGACTGGAAGCTGAGGGAGGAGTGCTGCTGATAACTCGGCGAGCAGTAATGCCTGCAAAGTTCTAATCGAGGCAAGGAGATGGTTTTTTACCGGAGCTACTCTGGTCTTGGCAACAAGGAGATGGCTGGAAACTTTGTGTTGGATCTCAACACGGATGTAAATAGCTGCTCCGTAGGCGCGCTGAGATGCGTCGCAGAAGCCATGGATTTGGAGCTTAGCTAAGGGTGTATATTGGACCCATCTTGGGATCCGAATCCTATGGAGGGATGAGTAGCTGGATAGGAAATCCTGCCAGCGTTGCTTAAGATCTTGTGGCAACGCTTTATCCCATCCAAGATTTTGCAGCCATATCTCCTGCATGAAAATTTTGGCACGGACCACGAATGGTGCCAGCCAGCCTGCTGGATCAAATAATTTGGCGATGTGAGATAGAACTTCACGTTTAGTGTAAGACTGTCTCACATCTTCTTCGGAGGGGGCAAAGAGAAACTCATCCGTATGTGCTTGCCAGCGTATACCTAGAGTCTTTAGCATCGAAAGGTGGTGACCGATAGCTTCGTGGGTGGAAGGCTACTTGTGGTGCTGCAGGTGTTGGAGTGGGAGCCGTTGCGGTCTCTATACTCTCATTTAATTGAGAGGCAAGTTCCTCGTATATGGAGTAGCAGTGGTCATACCGGGCTTGCATGGCGATCTTGTCCGCAGCATTCGTCTCCGTTTGAGACAATGCGTTGAAACAGAGTTCATACTTGAGTTCTATGGCAGTCCATATGGATCGAAGCTGCTCTTTGCATTATATTAAGTGTCTAATTTAAGTGTTTCATAAAACAATGTAATAATGCAATAAAACGATGTAATATAATGTGTTTATGTGTTTTAGTTAGATATTTAATTGTAAGAACATATGTATCTGTGTAGTGCCGGTGCAGCCGAAATATTGCTGCCGGCAAAGTGTATGTATTTTATATGTTTACATTAATAAATAAATAAATGTGAAAGAAATGCAGTGTTATTTTGTTTATTATTTGGAATTACAATTGCCACTTGAGGTTTGGACCTTGGCAATGTGTTTTAATGGGCAACGTAAGTATGTAATATATGTGTATATATATATATTACACATATAGTACCATGCAATTTGGAGTTAGAATGGAGAGTGTATGTACCTTGTTCGTTAGAAAATGGTAGGAGAAGGTACATACATATATGTGGCAGAGGTTTCTAAATAGAATCGGATGGATAAACCGTGTATAATTGGTGATTCGTATTTCCGTACATATACGAGTATATGTATGGAAAACTTTGGATGGTGGCAGTCGTCTGTATGTAAGTATGTGCTTACTGATGCAGCAACATATGTACATACATACAGAGATACCGGTGACGCAAATTTCGAGGTTAGGAATTAAATTAAATTTAATTAGAAAAGATCTTTCTTTTCACAAAGGAACAATTACACACAGTCCTCTGCCGCATAAAAATAAGTATAAAATTTAGTACTTATCTGGGGGGGATCCTGAAGAGATGCCGATGACGTGGTTCGAGCGGAGATATGGGATGACAATCCAGCGACGTATAGTGTCCAATATATGATCCGGCTCGAAGGACCAATGTCTGTGGCGGCGGCAATGAAATCTTCCTTCTTGGGGGTCGTGAAATCGGGGGTGAAAATCTGAAAATGATCGGAACCGACGCGAAAAACAAGTCGAAAAATAAAGACAATGCGGGGAGCGTGGTGTTCACTTCACTATATTTTTTCAACTGATTTCTTGTACATAGGATATTTAACTAGCCTAACCTAACATAAATATGGAAATGTTGGATAAAAGAGCGCGAGAGCCCTCGGTAACTCTCGCACTGTTTACGCCGATATGCTGCCTACTTTCAGGCGGCGAGTTTCGGCGCAAACAATTATGAATGAAATTTCTTTAATCTATCTTTATGAACTATTTGTTTCTTGTTTTTATTAGTAAGTAACGTAATATTATTATTATCTCCTATGCTTTCTATCTTATAGGGCCCTGTGTATTTAAAGTCTTATTTATGACCTACCTCATTTCTTAATAAAACTTTATCTCCTACTTCTAACTCTATGTTATTTACTTGTAAGTCGTAATTTCCCTTATTTTTTCTCTTTTATGTGCTTCAAGCAGGTTTCTCGCTTGAGCATATGCTACTTCTAACCTATATTTACTTTCCTTAGCGTAATCATCTATATTATATATGGTTCTATGCTATGTAACTTATTAAAATGTTTTGGTAAATTACTTGTTCTACCGAAAACTAATTCATATGGACAGTAATTATGTACCATAGATGGGGTCGTGTTGAAGCAGTATACGAAATATTGAAGCCATGTCCCAATTGTTTTTGTCTGCCGATATGTAGGATCGTATATACTCGTTTAAAGTTCTATGACTTCTTTCGACCACTCCAACTGTCTGGTGGTGATGAGCTGTTGATGTTATATTTTTGATTTTCAAATATTTACATAGGTCAGTAATTATTGAATTCTTATACTCTGTTCCCATGTCCGTTATGAACGTCTTCATTGGACCGTACTTTAGAATAAAAGATTCAAATATAGCTTTAGCGACTGTTTTTGCGTTTTTATTTGTTATTGGAATGGCAACTAAGTACTTGGTTAAATCACATTTGAGAGTGACTGCGTACTCGTTACCATTTTCTGACTTAGGTAGTGGACCAATTGTGTTCACGACAATTCTATCGAAAGCATGTTCTGGTGTGTCAGTTATAGTCATTCCAATGCATTGGAGTCTTTGTATGCTTTGTTGTTTTTGCTTTTTGGCATTTTTGACATTTTCTTACGTACTCTTTTATGTATTTTCTCATATTTTTCCAGTAATAATGTCTTTTGACCTTGGCCAAGGTTTTTATAATGCCTGTATGACCTCCTTGTATTGGATCATCATGTAGTGTAGACAATATAGCTTCTTTTTTCTTTTTCATTATTTATTTGGGTCACCGGGATAAGTAGCGCTACTTTTAAATTCTTTAATATTTTATTGCCCATATTTTTAAATTCATCTATTGAAACGTGTTCAAAGATTTTTTCCCACGGTGCCATTTTGAGTTGGCTGATATCGTATATACCGGCTTGCGATTCAAGCCTTTGGAAAAATTGATCTAGATCAAGAACTCCATTATTATAAAGATCACCAACATCATATCTTGCAATGATTTTCTTTCCATGTTTAAATAAACATATCGTATCATTCAATTGCAAGGTCACTACTTTTCGTATTTCGTCATTTGTTATGACTACGTATACGTTGGGCTCTGAAGCTTTTTCTTTGGTTTGCTCATGCAAATCCAATTGTTCTTTTCCTGCGCAGGATTTTTGTCTACTTTGAAATCTTGTAGTGACTTTTAATATATTTCCAGTAATTTCCCTTAGCTCTTTGATGGTTATTCTTGATAACGCATCAGCTACATGATTATCTTTGGCCTTTAGATACTCTACCGTAAAATTATATTCCTCTAATTCAAGCCTTATTCTTGTTAATTTAGAACTGGGGTTGAGAATAAATATGTCAATGGTCTATGATCTGTTTTCACAGTGGAGTGTTTTCCGTAAATGTACAGTCTAAAATGTACTATTGCCCAATGAATTGCTGTTAACTCTTGTTCCGTTGTACTCTTATTGCTTTCACCTTTCGTAAAAGCTCTTGATGCATAAGCAACTGGGAGTTGGTGGCCATTGTGGTTTTGAGTTAAAACTGCGCCACACGCTTGCTTGCTTGCATCTGTTATTATGCAAAATTCTTTGCTGAAGTCTGGGTACTGCAAGAGTGTTGGGTTTATTAGCTGCGATTTTAAATGTATGAATGCATTTTGGCATTCATCTGTCCACTCGAATGGAACATTCTTTTTACATAATCTTGTTATGTGCCGTGAATAATCGGCGAAATTTTTGATAAAACGTCTGTAGTAATTGCAAAATGCTACAAAACGTCTAGCGCTGTCCGCATCATGTGGAACTGGGTAGTTGTGAATGACATCATATTTTTTGTCATCCGGCAATATTCCTTTGTCTGTGCATTTATGTCCTAAAAATGTGACTTCATGCATGAAAAATGAACATTTTTCAAGATGTAACTTTAGGTTGTATTCCCTGCATTTATCAAAAACTTCAGTGAGGTTTTTAAGCATATGCTTTTCGGAACAACCGATGACTATTAAGTCATCCATATAAAGGAATGCCTGAGACGGTTCTATTCCGGAGAATGCTATAGTCATCATTCTTTGGAATGAATTAGGCGCTATTTTTAAACCAAATGGCAATCGCGTGAAACGATATGAGCCATTGTTGGTTGAGAAAGATGTTATATCTCTTGAGCCTTCATCCAGCTCGATTTGATGAAAACCTGACATTAAATCAAGGCAAGAAAAATATTTTGCTCGACCAAGTTGGTCCAAAATATCATCTATTCTCGATAGTGGAAATTTGTCAGCTAAAAGTTTCTTATTAATTTGGCGATAGTCTATTACTAATCTTCATTTCTTTTTATCTGAATCTGGGCTTGACTTTTTACTAATAGCAAATATTGTACTCTGAAACTGATGGTTCGACTATTTTATCTTTTATTAATTTCTGTACCTGGGCTTGCATTTCTTCTACTTGACTATGAGGACTTCTGTAATTTTTGTGTATACGGGCTCATCATCTTTTAATCTCAACTGTTGTTTATAAAAATTATTAACCGTTATTGGTTCTGATTCTAATGCAAATATATCACTGCATAAAGTTTCTAGTTGTAATTTAAACAATTTTGGGAAATTTTTCTTCAATTGATATAAGACAGTTTTATTTCTGTTTTCGCTATTTGCCTGAACTACATTGAATTTCGAAAGTGGCTCATATTTTAAAGTGTCCATATTGACCAATTGGTCAGAATCTGTTGTGTTCAAAATTCGGACAAATGTACTACTAGATGTTGCAATTGTATTTGCAACATAGATACCAGTTTGAATTTCCTGGTTTGGAATTAAAATGTTATCATCTTTTAATGATACTATTAATCTTCGGACAACTTGGGATCTTGCTGGTAATAGAGTTGTGTTATTACCAGAGCTGTATGTTATTGGAACATAAATTGGAAATTTCAAATTGTTGGGTCTAATTATAAACCAATCTTCTGCTGGTTTGAAATCAATTTGGCAATTATATTTTTTAATGAAATCTATTCCTATTATTCCGTCACACGGTATGGGGGAAATTTTTATCTACTAAATGAAAGTCGTGTGGGATAATGTATTTACCTGTCTGTATCTCAATAAAAGTCTGTCCTTAAGACTGAATTGTCTCTTGGCTTATGCCTTGAATATATACTTTGTTAGTTATTTGAATATTAGAAAATTTGTCAGAGTTCTCTTTGAGAATAGAGATATCTGCACCTGTATCAAAAAGGAAAACAAGTTTTACACCTGTTTCGACATGAATGAATGTGGTAAATATATTGAGATTATAATTGATGGCGTATACTCTATGATCTTCTCCTACTGGGTACGTAAAGGCTGTTGCGAGTTTCCCTGATCTTGGGTTACTCGTACATTGGCATTATTTCCGTTATTGTTATTCTGGTTGTTGTTACGGCCTCTGTTTCCATTATTACGGCCTCTATTGTTGCCGTTATAGCGGTTATTATTTCCATTATTGCGGTTTTGATAACCGCTATTCTGGTAACCGTTATTTTGGTAACCGTTATTATAGTTGCCTCTATAACCATTGTTATTGAAGCCTCTACCTCGGTTACCACCTCTATTGGCATTTCCGTATCCTCTGTTAGATCTGTTACCTCTAAAGTACATCACCTTATTGATGTCACCGGTAACTCTTGCACTCGTTCTTATGTATGCGCTTATCGCTGCATCCATAGTGGTGCAAGTCCCTGCTTCCAGTACTGTTTTGATACTTTCGTGCTCAGCACGATTTATCATGGTGTCAATTGCCTCTTTAGTACTTAGACTAGTGGCATGTTCTAGAGGTATACCCTCATCGATAAAAGGAAGCTTCTTAAAAGCTTTCTCGGTCTATCAACTTCAGCGGTAAATTGCGTTGCAGTTTTACCTCTTTGCTGAACTGTTGATAACTTTGCTTGACATTACTGAATGTCTCACCGACAACTACTTTCTGCAATTTGTTTATAATTGCTGGAATTGTCGTTTCATTGTCAACTGAGTTCAAAATTGTGCCAACTATTTTTGACTTAATGACCTCAACTGCAATGTCTTCAAATGGTCCCTTAGCTAAGTCTACCAATTTGATTGCCTTAATAAATCGTTGTAAATCGATCTTTTGTCCATCAAATTCTGGCACTGCGCAAGCGACTTCCTTAATGTAAGACCTAATGGCTGCGGCTTGTTCTGCCATGGTTAAGGTATTTTCTGAGTCAGCTGCGTTATTTGTAGTATTTTCTTCCTTCAGCACTAGTGTTGCTGGTATAGTTAGATCGTGAAGATCTTCCTCTTTAATGTCTTCCTCGACTACAGTTGTATTTTCTTCGTCTGAGTCAAAGCTTTCTTCATTAACATTTATTGTTAATGGAGTGTTTACTATAGTCGGAATTTCTATCTGGAGGCTGAATTTATTTTTTATTAATATTAATTTTTCCCTTAATGCCACCAGTAGTTCCGAAACTTTAGCACACTGTTTACTGTCTAAGTTCTTTCTATTCTGTTGTATCAGTTCTCTAACTTTATTGTAACTATTTACCAATGTTTGGGCATTTTTATTTATCGTTACAGCTTGTATTGATCTATTTTGAGATAAGCATTTATAAGATTTTTTGAAATTTCCTTTTGATTCTTTTATCTGCTCAATAAGCTTTTCCCAGTCCATGCTGTGGTATTAGTTACTTTGATACAAAGAAAGCGATATTTTTACCTAGTCTGTTCCCATATATAAGTTTTTCGAAATCATATATATACTTATGATGTTCAATGCTTTTTTTTCGTAAAATCGGGGTCATATTCATAAACTTTAACTATATTGCGCTGTGTTTGAGCTACACTCATGGTTGGCTATTGCTATATATTTCTGAATTCTTATCTAGATAAAGTCAATATTACGTTTATATTTATAAAAATTTTTTTTTTTTCAACTTTTATATTTTCACTCATTATTGAGTTCCCTCACACATTCTTTAACAATTGAGTGGTATATAATCCATCCATATTGGTATCTTGAAATTATTTTTCATATGAAAACTTCGGCAAGCGGTTAAGAAGTCTGTATTTTGGACTTCCACTTTATTTATAACATTTGCTGTGGAGTCAACAGTTTTAGTGTCTATCAAACCCATTTTGGGTATACTAATTTTATAGTTTTGTAAAAAATCTTTTCTATTTTTATACCCTTCGACCATTGAAAATGGTCAAAAAGGGTATACTAACTTTGTGCAAAATGAAAATGTATGTAACAGGCAGAGGGAGGCGTCGGAGACCCCATAAAGTATATATATTCTTGCTCAGGATCACAAGCCGAGTCGATTGAGCCATGTCTGTCTGTCTGTCCGTCTGTCCGTCTGTCCGTCTGTCCGTCTGTCCGTCTGTATGAACGCACAGATCTCAGCTATTATAAAAGCTAGAATTACCAAATTTGGCAGGAAGACTCCTGTGTGGATCAAGCAGATCAAGTTTATTTCAAATGTTAGGTGCCACGCCCACCGCCCCCACAAATCAATAATTTAATTTTTGAACTCAATTTTTAAGCTCTGTTTAAAAGATAGAACTTTCTGACTTAACATATACTAAGCTTAATGAAATATCTACGTAGTCTCTAAATTTCAGTCCGATCGGACAATAAACACAAAAGTTATTTAAGAAAGTATGAGCATAAAACCAAGTGCGTCAGCTAACAAGGGAGGCGGGCGAGCGCGTAGCACGAGCGCCATCTGTCGGGATTAATTTCAAAGCATGTGCATATGCATATGTGTATGAATTTAAGAAATTAAACTACACGGGAACATACTAGGTCGAAGGGTATCCCACTGTCGCGTGTTGCGCGACTGTTGCTTTTCTTACTGGTTTAGTAGATAGAGTAGTCGGATAGCCTTTTTCAGTTGTTTATCAATAAGTTTTTATTTTATGCGTTTCATTTATTTTAATTTCACCATTCGCGTCCGTACCATTCTGCGTTTCAAGGAAAAGTGAAGTGCGTCGCTTCTCTTCTCTCTCTACTCCTCTTGTTCTTGCTAGAGGGCGCTAAGTGAACTACAACTGTTTAACTTACAATACTTACAATAGATGGCGTTGAGCCATGATCGATAAACGATATATACAATTACACAGAGTCTTACACACTAATTATAACTACACGTACTACATATTACTACAAATGTATATTTATTTATTTATTTATTTATTTAACGTCAACTAAGCCAGTCGACTTGAAAAATTATTATTACTGTGTAGCCTAAATAATCTATAAACGACTTCAAAAACTCACACTTGTCTTGTCTAACTTCTAATTTATTTTCTACTAAGCATTGAAAAACTTCTTTCAAGATATTAACAAGTACTATCGGCGAAACATATTCTGACTCACTTGGACGTATATATCCTTTAGCTATATTCTCATCTAGTATCCTTTGTACCTCTGCCTTTTCAGCGTACGATAGTCGTCGAGGGGGGCATCGAAACGGTTTTTCGCTATCAACAATAATTTTCATATACCTTTTAATTTTGGGTTCAACTGGCCTAATAGGTTTAACATAATAATTCTCAAACAGATTCTCTAATCTCTTCGTGTTCACATTATTTATCTCTTCTCCCACCTTGTATTCTTTTCTATTTTCACAGTCTACATCGATCAGCAACATTTGCGTTTCGAAACTTTCTGCTTCAACGTTTCCACTAAGCATTTCGTTTACATTGTCTGTCTTTTCTCGAAATTGCATTTTATTTACTTTATCTTTAGTCTGAGTCTCTCCTATATTGTTATGTCTTCGACTTTCTGCACTACTTTTGCTTTGCATATTAGCTAATTGTTCTCTACCTTGTATGTCATTTAATTTGCCTTTACTTATAATTTCATTCACGTTGTTTTGTCTTTGTTCTTTTACATTTCCTTTACTTTGTACATCTTCTAACTTTTCTTTACTTTGCATGTCTTTGTCTTTACTTTGTCTTTGTTCTTTTACATTTCCTTTACTTTGTACATCTTCTAACTTTTCTTTACTTTGTATGTCTTTGTCTTTACTTTGTCTTTGTTCTTTTACATTTCCTTTACTTTGTACATCTTCTAACTTTTCTTTACTTTGCATGTCTTTTAATTTGTCTTTACTTTTAATTTCATACACGTTGCTTTGTCTTTGTTCTTTTACATTACTTTTACTTTGCACATCTTCATTGCTTATATTCTCATCAACCTGAATTAACTTATAATTACTCATATTTAAAAAATCTCTGCCTAAAACCACTGGGTGCCTTATGGATTCATTACTCACAACAAAAGATTCGATAGTTATAACTTTATTTAAATTTTTAAATAAACAAGTAATTTTTCCAAGTACGTTCAATTTACTTTCATTAATACCAAAATAAGTATTTGCCGATTCATTGTGGCTTAACTGTAATTCTTTAGGAATTGTAGATCTTCTTAAAACTGTTATCGGACTCCCTGAATCTAAGAGGCACCCTATGGAGACAAAAATTTGACTTACAATTATTTGCATCACAGAAACTTATATCAAAGTATCTTACATAATTGTCCTTTGGTGTTGTCTTCTTGTATAGTGAACATTCTCTAGCCAAATGTCCCACTTTGCCGCACGCATAGCACGCTCCATCTGGACGTTTCGGCTTTCGGCACTCTGCAGCTATATGTCCCGAACAATTGCAGTTAAAACATTTAACAACCCTCTGGTCCGGGGTCGAAGTCTTTGGTACAGCTCCAGAGTGACTTTTCCCCCCAGTAGGACGTGGCATCTCAATATCACGGAACGCATCAAGAACTGCAGCTGGTGTAGCAAAACGTTGTAGCTTGCCTTGGTTTCTGAGTTCAACATTCGGTATACCCTCCAGAATATACAGCACCATTTTGTCATCGGTAATATTTAACTTGTTTGCCAACATCCGTTTGTCATAATAATAGCTTGCAAACACTTCGTCATTGAGCCATTTACGTTTTTCTAAGCTTTGACGTAGCTTTACAAGATTGCCGTTCGTTCCGAATCTGATTTGCATTTGTGAAAAAATGTCATCTATGTCTCCTGACAACAGTGAGGGTTGTGACAACAGCCAATAGTTTGCTTTTCCTTTGGCACGAGCACAAATAAGCGGGCGCATAATATCGTCACTGATATTGAATACCGCTCGCACATTTTTAGCCACTGTCAACCACTCATTTACATTTTTTTCTCCATCATATTCAGGTATAAACTCTTTGGGCAGTGTTGAAATCAACATTGCTATTATTAATGGCGTTTGCTTTGCAAAAAACGAACAGCATCCAACGTATTGTTCACAAATGAACTTGTACCGTGAGCGATTTCTTCAGTGTTGCCAGCTTCGCACATTAGGTGATCGTTGCCAGATTGTTGAATTTGAATTTCATCACGAAGTGTAATGACGTCGTCAATATTGCTCGCTGTTGCCATCTCGCTGTTTTCGTCGTCAGCCTTTTCCGTTATTCCGTCGTTAGGCGCTCCGCTGGCCGGCAAAACGGTAGTTTGCTGCTTAGGGGTGCTTCGCCACGCAGACTTGCTGCACTTGCACTTGTTGACGGTAGCATACTTTGAATTTGCAACACTAAAGCCGATTTGCTGCCATTGGTTGGTAATTTAAGCTTTTCGCACCACAACTTTAAATCGTGTAAACTAAAGTCACTTAAATCGCCGCTTAAACTTTGTATGTCCATATCATCCATAATACTTTTAGAAAACTTTGACGAAATATAAACGTAGATTCACGACCACTTCTGAATTTTAGTAGATAGAGTAGTCGGATAGCCTTTTTCAGTTGTTTATCAATAAGTTTTTATTTTATGCGTTTCATTTATTTTAATTTCACCATTCGCGTCCGTACCATTCTGCGTTTCAAGGAAAAGTGAAGTGCGTCGCTTCTCTTCTCTCTCTACTCCTCTTGTTCTTGCTAGAGGGCGCTAAGTGAACTACAACTGTTTAACTTACAATACTTACAATAGATGGCGTTGAGCCATGATCGATAAACGATATATACAATTACACAGAGTCTAACACACTAATTATAACTACACGTACTACATATTACTACACTGGTTATATATGTTTTTCAGGTTTGCTTATTCTATTTGTCTCTATGGACATTTATATTAGGAATTATTTCTTCCTTAAATTTTGTCAATGCTAGTTAGGATTTTGTTTTTTGTTTTACATTATTGCCTGCCTGATTCTAGCTATGGCTTCACGGGCCATATTGGGTTAACAGGGCATAGTAGTATATGCTCCATTTTACAATGTGTCTTACAAAAATTTTTTTTTATATGTATTTATATTTATGGCTAATTTATTAATTAGTTAATATTTTACTGCTGCTGATGTTCATCTGCTGGTGTCAGCTGGGCGTCGCCGGGGGTGGCACGCTGACACTCCCTCGCTGCTGTCTATTTCTGGGCTGCTGATGATGTTGATGGCTGCTCACAAGTCCCCAGGCAGTGAGGACTCCAGACTCCTCCGCAGTCCGGTCGGCAGGTCTTTTTAGGCTTCCTTAGTGCCGGAGCTGGTGCTGGATATGCTATTGGTTTTGGAACTTCATTAATTACTGTTATATTTTTAGTATTTTCTGAGTGAGTTTTCTCGAGTGCTTGGGTCTTTAATTCTTGCTGATATTGCAACAAGTGGTCTAGCTCTGCATTTAGCTTTAGGGCTTTCGACCAAACCGATGGCGTTTGCTGACCATATATTAGCCACCTTACGTGGGCTATACGTTTGTTCAGCTTGGTCTTTAGACAGCCACGGTGCTTTCCCATAACTCAATACAACTCTACTCACTCAGATTTGTTCTCAGTTTGGCCATGATGTGTAATTGCCATGAAATGTAATGTAATGTGTTGTGGCGATTTCTCGGTATTTATTTTCCAGCCTTCCAGTCCAGTTTTCTTCCGATATGCATTTAGTGGTGTGGTTTCGTCAGTTTGTCCATCGTTGGAGTCCTGTCATGGTCGCCATGTAATGTGTAGACTTTCCAGTTGATAACACAAGTTTGTTCTTTTAGCCGTCAGGCTGATTTAAGTTTTTATTTTGATTCAATACTTGTTTGGCAGAAATGGTTCTGCCAGTTCAACTCTGTACAAGTGTCTGCGTTCTCATTCTTAAATATATTTCGACGAAGGCTAAGCCGCGTAGCTGCGCTGCCGGATACGCCAGCATCAGAGCGGCTCTCTTATGTATATCTTATATATCTATGCTTATCGAGAGAGCGAGTTATGCACTTATGTATTAGGCATTTGGTCGGCGTGGGAATGCTGACTATGCACTTATACTTTGTAGCCTTCAAGTGGACGATCATGTTACATCCGCCTTTGGGCTTTATTGGTTGCATAAACATATCAACAAAGTGCTGCTATGTGTTTGTATGCTGTAAATACTATTGTACTTAAATGTTCTTAATATTACATAGGCGCATACTACACTTCGCATAGGCACCATTTTTGCCTGCCTGGCGAGTGCACATGAAGTGAAGGTCGATGATTGATCCAATTCCACCTCTACTTAATATGTGCCTCGATCCGGTGTTAAGCAGTCCGATATTCAGCGCTCCAAAGGCTTCCAGGAGTGCTCCGCCTCTCGCAATTTGGGCATCCCCATTCCTCGGACCATGCATTGAAGTCTCCTGCAATCACGACGTTGTGTCTCACACCAGCGTCCTGGGCTATATTGTCCAGGATATTTTCAAAGCTCTGCATCCGGAAGGCTGGGGGCAAGATAGCAGCTGTAAATCCCAAAGCTTGTGTGAGGGGGTCATTCCACCAGTGGACAGGAGACTTACGCTTTGCCTTGCTTTTTCTCGGCATCGTAGCATCGCAAGTTGAAACCAGCAGCTTCATAAGATTGGCCGGTTAAGATGGTTAGGGAGTCCATTTGATATGACAGAATATCATTATCAAACTTTCTAACATCCCAAGCTTGACCGAGTGAGTTCCTCCGCATACTGCGTACCGCTCCCATTAGTCGCACGCATAAGGTGATCAGAGCATGGTCGCTCAGCGTTACCTGAGACTGTACCGGAGACTGTACAATTTGTGAGACTCTGCTCACGAAGGTAACATCAATATATGACGTGCCCCTGTCGTTGTTGAAGGTCGGCTTGCGGCCGTCATTCAGCAGGATCAGGTGCAGCAGACTCATGGAGTCAGTCACGGCTCGCCCTCTGGAGTTGGAGACGCGGCTGCCCCATTCTGTTGCCCAGGCATTGAAGTCGCCTGCTATAATCGTTGGCCTGCGCACTCTCGCATGGCTCACGAGCATGTTGAACATATCATCAAATTGATCTGGGCTGTCACTAGGAGGCGCATAACAGCTGTAAATATGCACACCTTTGATCCTCGCATATGCAATGCCACGCATTGGCGAGGTCGCCCGATCCTGTATATGGAGAAGACTGCAACACTTGATAGCCCCCCTTACCCGACTCATCCAGGATCAGACCCGGAGTTACTGCCACCCTGGAAATAGGGTTAGCATTGCGCTCCGCCGATGTTTAAGTCAGAAGACTCTGAGCAGCTGCGCAGTGATTGACATTGAGCTGGATAATGTTTATTTGCTCAAATATTAGCTTCTTAGCTTCTTTTTTGGCTCGCCTTGAAGGTCGGGCACACAAAACCACCCGTGGTGTGGTTCCTGTTCACCTCACTGCTGCAGATCACGCATTTAGGTGGTGCCTCGCATCTCTTTGCCTTATGACCGCGTTCGTAGCAACGCAAGCAACAGTCAGACCGATCAGTCGCCTTGCAACTGGAAGCATGGTGGCCGAAACCCAGACACCTAAAGCATCTCGTAAGACGTACATCCTGGATGATGCGGCAACGTGACCACCCTAATGTTACCGTGCCCTTTTTCAGCAATGTGATCGCATCATTCGGGCTTAGCATCACCGTCGCTATCTGGGTGCCATCCCGTATCCGGACACACTATGTGGACACACTTGGCGTAGTTATCAGGTATTGTTAGAAGGGTTTCTTCTATGTTTAGAGGTTCTTTCTCTATTTTAGATAGACTGGGGCACTCATTGGTAGTTTGGGAACTATCTTGTTGTTCGTGGGAATTCCAAATTTTTAAATGGGTAGCCATTTATTATGACTGTTTGGTTTGCATAATTTATTTCTGCATTGGTTGCTTCTAGGTAATCTCTACCTAAGAGAAGATCATAACTTTTAGAAAAATTATGAACATAGGTCTGTCTCGTTGGACATAACTTGCTTGGATGCAAAGAAACTTTTTTGATTAAGTATGATAGTATGGACTTTTACATTTGAAGGTTTAGTAGGAAAATTAAAAAAAGTTTTGTTTGATTATATTAATAGAAGACCCTGTATCTACAAGGCATTTAAGAACCTTATTGTTCATTTTTATTTTTAGGTATTGGTTGCCTCTTCGTAGTCGCTTTCCGATTCCGAGGCTGGTTGAAGAGAAATTTTCTCCTGTGTCCATTTTATGTTGGGCACTGGAGCTCTCTCTTTGTCTTTTACGGGTGGATTGGGTGCATTGGTATTATGCGATTGGCTATGATTCAAGGGATTCTGAGATCTACCGTGATGAAGTTTTTGTCTAAATTTGTTCATTACTTGCTGGTTTTCAGCAGGTTTTGAACTTGAAGTGGGGTTTGAATTATGTGAAGTTGTTGTCATTGGTGTGTTGACGTAATTTTGATAATCTCCTTTATTCTTTGAACTTTTGTTTTGAGAATTTTGATTTGAATTATTTTGCGATTTTGAACGATTACTGAAGGTTAGTTCATAGACTCCTTCTTGTTGTGCTACTGATTTTAATGGTAAGGGTCATGATAAGTCTATCTGGCAACTTTCTAATAATAACATCTTTTACTGTATTATTGAGGGCATTTGTGTATAATACTGTATTATTATGATTATTTTCTAGCATTAATTTATTCGATATAACAAAAGATTTATTTTCTATTTCTTCAACGAACTAACGTATATTAGTGGAGAATGGTGTGTTATATAGACGTCTTAGAAGTTCCTCGTAGGGGATGTGTGTCTTGTACTCACTGATGAGGGCTGTCATCAAATCGGTCCATGTGCTGGCTCCTGATAGTTGGGACACTCTTTGGGCATCTGCAGAGATTTGCATCTCGATTGCACTGAAGAAAACGTGCCTTTGACGTACATCCGTAGTAGGATATAGTCGAAGTATAAATTCAATTCTTCGGATGAAGGCGCTCAGTTCCTGGGGGTTTCCACTGAACGAGGGCACTTGCCTTATTTGGCTCAAGGCTTGGTTGAGGTTTTGGTCGAACAATACTTCGTTGGCCATTATATTGCTTGTTTGGGGATGTTGTGTCTTTAGACGTTTTTTTTCACTTTTGTGGTTGTCCTTGGCAGTGAAAACTACTGTTTTTTGTTTTTACAAAAGGGAGTTCCTAAGGGAGTACACTTGGTCTTGCAAGATGCCCCTTTTACCGTGCCCTTTTTCAGCAATTACTGTTACCGTGCCCTTTTTTAGCAATGTGATCGCATCATTCGGGCATCACCGTCGCTATCTGGGTGCCATCCCGTATTTTACGCAAGCCACGCACTGCATCCGGATTAAAACTGATGCCCTGGAACTGAGAGGCCAAACAGCTGAGGAGTTCCTCTGCTGTCGTTGCCTCATCCATACCGCTGATGGAGAGTGCCATTCTCTGAGCACCCGTGTGGATTGCTGCCATTTCCTTCAGGGACTCTTCGAGTACTGTGGACACACTTGCTGCTTCTTTTACCCTTACTTGTTTACCCCTTGTTGGGTTCTCCTGATTTTTTTGACGTGGTTGCCAAAAACACTTAAGTTAGGGTCCGCTTTCAACTTGCGGAGCATATCAGGATATGACGCTTCACCAGTCTTTTTAATTATAAAAGCCTCTGGCTTCTTGCGCAAGCGCTTAGGCTTTACCTTAGACCACTCCTCTTGCTAGCGTCCTTGGCAACAGCCGCATAGCTAACCGGAATTGAATCCTTTGGCATAGGAGTCGCACGCTTAGTGGGATTGGTATTTTTTGCGCTGGTCGCCGGTGGGCAGACTTTCTTCTCTGTCTGAGTAGCGGTATCCCTGCAAGAGCTCTCTCTTGCAACACCCTATTCCAGCTGGATCTCTCTGGCATTGAGAGCGGTCAGATCAATGATTGCGCCTTTGGTCTCCTTAGTGACGTGGCGCTGCGTCTCGAAAGCGGATAGCACCAAATTAATTTTGGGACTCATCATTGCTAAGATACTCCGCAAGCCTTCATTGTACCCCCGACAGGTCCAGTGGGCGTATTGGCGACGTGGGAGGGGATTTCGACGCTATTTTTAGAGTCGGCACGCTGATAAGATCAGTGATATTTTTCTGACCTATGATGGTAGACGCTACAGAGACCAGGCTAGCCACCTCCACAGCAAACTTTCTAACATCCCAAGCTTGACCGAGTGAGTTCCTCCGCATACTGCGTATCGCTCCCATTGGTCGCACGCAAAAGGTGATCAGAGCATGGTCGGTCAGCGTTACCTCATCGGAGACTGTACAATTTGTGTTTGCTACTAAGCCTCTGCTGACGAAGGTAACATCAATATATGACGTGCCCCTCTCGTTATTGAAGGTCGGCTTGCGGCCGTCATTACTTGATCAGGGCTGTCACTAGGAGGCGCATAACAGCTGTAAATATGCACACCTTTGATCCTCGCATATGCAATGCCACGCATTGGCGAGGTCGCCCGATCCTGTATATGGAGAGGACTGCAACACTTGATAGCCCCCTTACCCGACTCATCAAGAATCAGACCCGAGTTGACGCCACCCTGGAAATAGGGTTCGCTGAGGAGCATGATGTCAGCATTGCGCTCCGCCGCTGTCTGAGATAGAAGACTCTGAGCAGCTGCGCAGTGATTGACATTGAGCTGGATAATGTTTATTTGGTCAAACATTATAGTGGCTCTTAGCTCCTTTTTGGCTCGCCTTGAAGGTCGGGCACGCAAAACCATGGTGTGGTTCCTGTTCACCTCACTGCTGCAGATCAGGCATTTAGGTGGTGCCTCGCATCCCTTGCCTTATGACCGCCCCCGCCGCAACGCAAGCAAGAGTCAGGCCGATCAGTCGCCTTGCAACTGGAAGCATGGTGGCCGAAACCCAGACACCTAAAGCATCTCGTAGGACGTACATCCTGGATGATGCGGCAACGTAACCAGCCTACTATTACCGTGCCCTTTTTCAGCAATGTGATCGCATCATTCGGGCTTAGCATCACCGTCGCTATCTGGGTGCCATCCCGTATCCGGGCACACTATGTGGACACACTTGGCGTAGTTATCAGGTATTGTTAGAAGGGTTTCTTCTATGTTTAGAGGTTCTTTCTCTATTTTAGATAGACTGGGGTACTCATTGGTAGCTTGGGACCTATCTTGTTGTTCGTGGGAATTCCAAATTTTAAATGGGTAGCCATTTATTATGACTGTTTGGTTTGCATAATTTATTTCTGCATTTCCTGATAGTTGGGACACTCTTTGGGCATCTGCAGAGATTTGCATCTCGATTGCACTGAAGAAAACGTGCCTTTGACGTACATCCGTAGTAGGATATAGTCGAAGTATAAATTCAATTCTTCGGATGAAGGCGCTCAGTTCCTGGGGGTTTCCACTGAACGAGGGCACTTGCCTTATTTGGCTCAAGGCTTGGTTGAGGTTTTGGTCGAACAATACTTCGTTGGCCATTATATTACTTGTTTGGGGATGTTGTGTCTTTAGACGTTGTTTTTTGCACTTTTGTGGTTGTCCTTGGTAGTGAAAACTACTGTTTTATGTTTTTACACTTTTTGTTAATTGTTTTTACACTTTTGTTTTGCAGTGAGGTTTTCTATGAAGTGAAAACTACTGCATTTACGATCACGTAAAGTTCTTTGGCGGATAACGAGTAACACGTGTAATACGATTCGAGTTTATATTGCGCCTATTCGCGATGGTCAATCCTAAGGGAGTACACTTGGTCTTGCAAGATGCCCCTTTTTCACCGGATTGATTATAAACAAGTCGCACACTTGATTAGCCTACCGGCTGCGCCAATAACGAGTTCATTGATTATGGTTTAAAAAAAAAAAAAAAGTTTATTTTATTTTATTTAATAACACTTATCTTCCTATTAAGTGGAAGAACCAAAGCCGTTTGGTTGGTTTTAGACGAACGGGTGTGGCGTTGCTAATTAGACGAACGGGGCGGCTGAACAGGAGTTATCGCGGAGATAACTGTATCTGAACTGAACTGACCCGAAGGCAAGCCTGAGTTTAAATAGGCTGAAGGGGTATTAAGAGAATGAACTCGCAGAGCAATTCCGCAAAGCCAGCATTACTTTAAATATAGCTAAAAGCCAGTTTTGCGTAACCAGCATTACCTATCTTGGGTATGTAATTGGAAGTGTTGGTATCTGTACTGACCCTTCAAAAATATCGTGTATCGTTAATTGGCCTCCGCCAAAGAATCTTAAACAAGTTCGAGGTTTTCTTAGAATTTGTGGATGGTATCGTCGATTTATTCACAACTTCGCAGACCTTTCTTGCCCCATTACTAATGTGCTTTCCACAAAATCTAAATTTGTGTGGACATCAGAAGCTCAGTCGGCTATGACTAGTGCGACATCGATAAGATCTGAAATTTTCCTTATGTGTTCAAAATATTTGAAATTTTCAAATTAATTACATGTAAAAAGCTTTCAGGTGTTATATATATTTCTAGTAGTTGGATCTTGTGTGCTAGAGTTTATAGCTATAACTTGCCACTACTGGAAAGAAATATAACACTGAAAAGTTTGAAAAGCGTTGGTTGGATTTAGCAAAGCAAACAGTATATTGCACAGCTAACCACTAATCTATTTGTTTTCGTGAAGTCTCTCTGAAATGTCATTTTGGATAAGTGATTAATTGAATCAATATCACTTCCATGACAATTCAAAATCCCTTCTTATTCCTTTTCTTCTTAATAATTAAAGCGTTGGAGTCTTATCAATAGTTGAATTAACTAAGTTAATTACTAAATGGTTTGCCCGCTTATCGAGAAATTATTTTGTGCTTGTGCTTTTGTCCCAATGTCCTATAACTAACGGAGAGAAGAGAGAGTTTTAAATAGGTTGTAAAGTTAAACAAGTTTGGTTGCATTTCTCTCATAACTGGAATTCATGGCTCCTGAAATTTTTTTTCTTATGATTATATCTTTGATTTAATTTTTTTATTTTTTGTATTACTTTACTATTTCCTTTTTCTGCTGCGATTCTTTTCTTTTATTACGCTTAAATCACGCTTAAAAATATCGTATTATTTTACGCATCGTTTAAATTATGTTTTTGAGTCGAAGCTCCGAAAACATTGTAGACGTGCTTTATTTGCTTAAAGGAGATTGAATATACAAGTCAACTGTTGTCCACTAGCTGCGGTCACACTTTTCACTGGGTTTGCTTTAACACCAAAGTATCTAACCGCGAGCGTTGTCCTGTGTGTAAATCTTCCTTGCAGTCGTCACTGCTCAATTTAACTGTTAACACCGACACCCATCAGTCCACGCAAAGTTTACCTGACGCTGCTATGCCACGCACTCGTAATCAGCAAAGACTGGATGAGCAAGAGAGTGACAACATGGCTCAAGAAGAACCAAATGCTGGATCCTCAGTGCCTTTAAATACATCTCAACAAGTTTTGATTGATGCAATAACTGCGTCAGCTGCGAGACAAACTGAGATGTTGGCAGCAGTTTTTCAAAGCAGCATTCAAGGCATGGTGACAGCCTTGTCAAATAACCTCAGACTTGACACTCCAGCTTTGCCCCCTTCGGTTGAAGTACCGCCTCAATTGACTAGAAGTCCAATTAGTCAAACGAGGATCTCTCCTACAGACTCCGTTATTCGGCTGGATAGAGTTAGCCAAATAATTGGTAGTTGGAAACTTAAGTTTTCGGGAAGATCGGGGTTGAGCGTCGAAGATTTCCTTTATCGGGTGGAAGCATTGACGAACCAGTCCTTAGAAGGAAATTTCGCTCTATTGATGAGCCACATAAGCAGCTTATTTGAAGGTTGTGCCAGTGACTGGTATTGGCGTTACCATAGGAGAATGCCTAGTGTCACTTGGGCTGCCTTATGCGATGCGTTGCGTACGCAGTTTAAAGAAGAACGCTCTGATGTAAGCATTAGAGCAGAAATACATCGGAGAAAGCAAAAAGAAGGTGAATCTTTTGATGAGTTTTACGAAAGCGTAGTTTTGCTCTCCGATAAACTCTCTGTGCCATTATCAGATTCAGCGTTACTGGAATCGATTCGATCGAATCTATTACCGGAGATACAGCTTGAGTTGCTATATCAAGTGATAAGCACTATTCCTCAGCTTCGACATATAATTCGTACCAGAGAAGCCTTTATGCAAACGGTAAAACCTGGGTTACGAAAGCCTCAGCCGGCTCCGCGCCGTATGGTGCATGAAGTGGCAGTAGCAGCCGAAAGTGAGTCAGAGGAAGACGAAGCGGAGTTAGCAGCAGTTAACATATCTTGCTGGAATTGTGGTAAAGTTGGCCACCGCTACCAAGATTGTATGTCGGAGCGTAAAGTTTTCTGCTACGGTTGTGGCAAAGCAGACACTTATCGGCCATCTTGTCCTCAGTGTTGCACTCCAAAAAACGGTCAAGCGCGTGCACCTTGGAAAGGAGCACGCAAACCGATGATTTCGAGGGCCACCAACACCGAATAAACGAGTGTTCCACTCAAACTCCACCTGAACATACTAATTTACCTGACATGTCCTTATCACAGCCCATTGCTACGTCCACTAATTTTTCTTCCTCTAAATCGGTATCCCGTTCGACTCAGCGCCTTAATACCTATTATGATCAAATTCAGATTGAAAACAATCTGGAGGGGATTGGAGCGCTTGATGTAAGGCCGTACGCTAGAGTCTCTGTATTAGGTCGATCAGTATCCGGTCTCATGGATACTGGTGCGTCAATAAGCTGCATTGGCGGAAAGTTAGCGGCCGATATCCTAAAGGAAGAAATCAATTTCAATCCTATAACTTCGAACGTTCAAACGGCGGATGGCAAGTCCCAAGAAATTCTGGGGAAACTCCACACCTCTATTGAGTATAACGGAGACACCAAACCGTTCACGTTCTTTATTGTGCCTTCACTGAAGCAATCGCTTTATTTAGGAATCGATTTTTGGACCAAATTTCAGTTGTTGCCTCAAGGTTTAGGGACAGATGGTGAGAATGAGCACCTTGCTACAATTGACCGCAACGTGTTCTGTTTGCTAACCAAAAATCAGCAGAAATCTTTAGAGGACACCATAAAATTGTTCCCTTCTTTTACGGAGAAAGGCTTAGGAAGGACCACTCTGTTGTTCCACTCGATCGATGTTGGCGATGCTGTGCCTATCAAGCAGAGACACTATCCAGTGTCACCTGCGATTGAACAGATGATGTTCGAAGAACTCGATCGAATGCTAGCTTTAGGAGTTATAGAGGAGTCCGATAGCTCGTGGTCTTCTCCAGTGGTATTAGTAAGAAAACCTGGAAAAGTCCGTCTGTGTCTAGATAGCCGAAAAGTAAATAATATTACGCGCAAGGATGCATATCCGATGCCAATTATTCATGGTCTCTTGAGTCGTCTCCCCAAAAGCAGAATATATAACAAGTCTGGATTTGAAAGATGCCTATTGGCAAATTCCTCTCGATCCTTCGTCAAGGGATAAAACGGCATTCTCCGTACCTGGTAGGCGACTCAATTTACCAACCAATTTACGACCAATTTACAGTAATGCCTTTTGGCCTCACCAATGCTCCTTCGACCATGTCCAAGCTAATGGACCGTACAATTCCTGCTTGCTTAAAGCATGAAGTGTTTATTTACCTCGACGATCTTCTGATAGTTTCAGACACGTTTGAACGACATCTGGCGGTTCTAAAGGACATAGCCTTATGTTTAGAGAACGCTGGTCTTACTATCAACGTTAAAAAGAGCAAATTTTGCATGCGAGAGGTAGGGTACTTAGGGCATATTATTGGAAACGGCACCATTGCAATGGATCCCGATAAAATATCGGCAATTATGGAATATCCACCACCACGGTCCGTTAAACAATTACGAAGATTCCTTGGTATGACTGGGTGGTACCAAAAGTTTATTAAAAACTATGCTTCTCTCGCTACACCCTTAACGGATGCTCTGAAGAGAAAACAAAAGTTTCGATGGTCTGAAGTAGCCAACAAAGCGTTCAATGAGCTAAAGCAGGCGATGATTACTGCACCAGTGTTGCATACACCGGATTTTTCACGTTCCTTTTATATACACTGCGATGCAAGTCATACTGGTGTTGGCGGCGTGCTGATGCAGTTGACTGATAGTGGGGAGGAAGTTCCGATTTCCTATATGTCGAAGAAACTTAACCCGTGTCAGCGTAACTACTCAGTAACCGAAAAGGAATGTCTGGCAGCTATTTTGTGCATCCAGAAATTCCGTGCTTATGTCGAAGGACAGTCGTTCACGGTCATAACAGATCACGCGTCCTTAAAGTGGCTTATGTCCCAATCGGACCTTAGTAGTCGATTGGCTAGGTGGGCCTTAAAACTACAAGGATATGATTTTCAGATTCAACATCGAAAAGGCCAACAGAATATTGTGCCTGATGCTCTGTCCCGTGTCTTCACGGAGGATCTTTCCGCACTTGACCATGGCATGGGTGTTGACTTGCAGTTGCCTCAATTTCACTCACAAGAGTATCAAGCTCTTAAAGAAGAAGTCGAACGGAGCTTGTCTACTTCTTCCGAAATTAAGGTTATTGATGGGTTTATTTTTTCGACGAGCCGAACATGCGTCAAAAGAACAATTAGCGGATGACTCTATTTGGAAGCTGTGGATTCCTACGGAACTCATTCCTGTTGTTTTACAATGGGCACATTCAGATAATTTAGCGGCACATGGCGGGATTAATACAACATTAGAACGTATCCGTCGATATTATTTTTGGCCGAACTTAGTGGCAGATGTGAGAAGGTACGTGAATCAGTGCGAAATTTGTAAAAGCACGAAACATCCGAACCAAACTCTCAGGCCACCATTATCTAAGACAACAGAGAGCCATAGGTTTTTCCAAAACTTTATGTGGATTACTTAGGACCATATCCGCGCTCTAAAACTGGTAATATTGGTATTTTTATTGTCCTCGACCACTTCACCAAATTCCCGTTCCTAAAAGCCGTGAAAAAGTTTTCCGTCGATGCAATTTTGCCATATATAGAAGAGGAGCTATTTCAGTGTTTTGGGGTACCGGAAACGGTTGTTTCGGATAATGGGGTACAATTTAAATCGAATGCTTTTAATACCTTACTACAAAAATATGGCGTTCATAATACGGCATCTTATGCCCTCAAGGAAATGCTTCCGAACGGGTGAATAGATCGGTGCTAGCCGCCATCAAGGCGTACATAAACCCAGAGCAAGATAATTGGGATGCAAATCTAAGTCAGATTTGTTGCGCACTTCGATCAAGCCATCACACGGCGGTGAATAATACTCCTTATCGTTTGGTGTTTGGACAGCATATGCTGACCAACGGTTCTCAATATGAGTTGTTGCGGCGATTGAACTGTTTAGAAGATCGGTCGATATCTTTTAATCGGGAAGATTCCACGAATATCATGCGAGACCTTGCTGCACGTAGTATGCAAAAGCAGCATACGCGCAACGAAAGAGCATATAATATGCGCAGTCGGGAGGTAACGTTCGTGGAAGGTCAAGAAATTTTCCGTCGAAATTTTCAGCAAAGTAATTTTGCAAAAGGTTTCTGTGCCAAATTAGCTCCTTCATTCATAAAAGCTCGTATAAGAAAAAGCTTGGATCCTCATATTATGAAGTTGAGGACATGAAAGGAAATTTTATTGGGAAATTTCACGCCAAGGATCTTAAGCAGTAACAACCAGCTCCAGGCGTGTATCATCCTTGTGGGTTCCCCCAAGCCTGATTTTAGCCGGGGGAGTTGAAGTGGCGCTGGTCACTGGTTGTTTTCGGTTTTTTTGTGGTTTTTTTTTTTAAATCCAGCATTTGAACATAACGTTCAAATGTACCCCTTTAAGTAGGCACCAGTTAGGCACTGACACCTTGACCGAGCTTTTGGGGCTCAGCTGAGTGCAATCAGAATGCATCAGTGCGTATTGGTTGCTGTGTTAAGTAGGTCAAGGCTATCGATCTATCGGGTATCATGTGTCGGTTCGCTCTTTTTCACTGGAGCTGCCGAAGAACACAGACGTGTGTGATATTTATTTTTCACCGGTGCCAACCACGAGGAGGATTTTTATTTAATATTAAATATATTAATATTTAATATATCCCTGCAATATTAAGTGAGTATTGCGTCAAATAATAATCTAACAAAATTCTAATTGGTGAATTTTACCCATTGCTTAAGATTGCAGAGATTTTTGAAGATTAAGATAACCTCGTGGAGTGGCTGGGAAAAAAAAAAAAAAGAAGGAAAGTTCTCTGGATAACTGGTGCCAGATTAAGGTAAATTGGAAAGAATAACTAATTCTCTAGCAGAATCTAATAAATAATATATTTATTTAGATTCTGGCACTTTGTGCTATCCAAATTTTGGAGCACCATCTTCTTCTTCTTTGTCCAGCGGAGCACAGCGTGGCCTGATGGGGAGCTCATAAAAACCATAATAACACAGGGACGGCCGTAAATCAGCTAATAACAACAAAACTATCACAGTGATTAAAAAATTAAGTGAATAAAACAATAAAATCACATTGATTGCCCTGAATAAGATAATGAAAACGATAATATCACAGTGATGCTTGAAATAAGTTAACTAAAACAATAATAACACAGTGAAAATATCACAGTCTTAAATACATTAAATATCACAGCCGTAAATAAGTTAATGAAAACTAAAATGTCTCAGTGAAAATATCACAGCCTTAAACAAGTTAATAAAACAATAAGATCACAGTGATAGCTATAAATAAGTTGATGAAGTCTAAAATATCACAGTGATTGCTAAAAATATGTTAATAAAAACAATAATATCACCGTGATCGCTTTAAGAAGCTCCTAAAAATCATAATATCACAGTGATTGCTAAAAATAACTTAATGAAATCATTATATCACAGTGATCAGGCTAACTTAAATATTTGTTAATAAATATAATTATCTTATAAAAGCTCTTAAAAGTTAGTGGATAAAAAAATGAGTCAATGGTGCGAATAAATACCTATATATAAATATAGTGAGTTGCCAATAAATTGTATTTTTAATTTTTTTCTCTGCCTATGTGCAAATGACCAATCAAAGGTAATTCTAAAGAAAAACAAGTGACCTAAACAAATACACTGAAAAAAAATCATTAGTGACAAACGAAATAAACAATAATGCAAACATCTATACACACACATAAAATTACACCACACCACGGAAGATCTTTCGTCGATGGAACACAACAAACAGTGAGTGGTTTTTATTAATTATTGTTTGACTATTTTTTCTTTATTTTGTTTTTCGCTTTTGTTGATTTTTGGGAGTTACTGCTCTTCAAGTATGTACTCTTTTTTCATTTTTAATTTGGCTATTTATGTAGCTCTTAGATTTCTTCTAAATCTAACTTTGTTTATTATTTTTGATTTTCAATTAAATTTTCAATTTAATTTACTCATGAGTTTGAATTAATTATTTTTGATTTTTTGATTTTTCTTTAATTTCATAATTTTTCTTGTATTATCATTTCTTAAATCGATAATTGATATGATTTTTAAACCTGATTGTTTATTCTTATAATTTGCCCTTTTTTGGTCTATTAAGTTTTCATGATTGTCGATTTTTATTTACATTATATTATATTTATTATATTATATTATGAATTATAACTGAGCCTATATCTATATATATATATCTATTCGCAACCAATGACAAATGAATAAAACCAATGAATAAAATAAATGAATAAAATGAATGTATAAATAAATAAATTAGATACCGCCTTGTTATAAATGGAAGTAAGTAAGTAAGTATTACGAATATACATGAAAATAAAATGTATGTTTAATGAGAGGTTTAGGAAAGATATTAATATTTTAAGAAATAAATTATGTTAAAATGAATTCAGCTTAAATAATTATTATTTTCGGGAGTCATGGAGGATAGATATGAGGCAACTATGCATTAACGAATAGTGGCCTGAAGGGATCGCCGATATGTATATCGCGCAACAGGCGATCATGGAAGGGTGGGGTAACAGCCGCTTCAGTAAGCGAAGCGTGCTCAAAAAGCTGCTATAAAGTTTTATTACTTCCGAACTACTTCTCTTCTTCTCTTTCTCTGTTCCCGATTTCTTCGTCTATTTTGCGATCGTCGTAAGGCAATTCAGCACGCGATTTTTTTTTTTATTTATGTTATTATTGATTTGAGCCTGAGTTGAAACGGTTATGTTGCATTTACACACCCCATTGCCGACACACACGAGCCGGAGACCAGCGCGTGCTTACGTACCGTCAACTAAATAACATCTGCTCATTCGTCATACGTTGTATGCTACACACTCAAACAAATTAATTATTCAATTAAATTTCAATAAAAATAAAAAAAGATTGCATTACTTTGTTTTCATATGAAAGACAATCAAATTATAATAACAATCAAATCAGAAGCCCTTGTAAGAGTGTATGTGTGTGGGGACGCCCATACATACATGTCTGCATATCCACATGTATGTATGGCGTCCCACTAATCAACACACATATTGCACGATTGTATATACATAAATATGTACAATTAGTTTTGCAGTTGATGTTGTGTACCGACGAAAGAAAACTAAGTTCTAATTACATACATATATTGCGTAACTAAAACTTAAAAAAAGTGATGCCTTTTGGATTTTGTAATGCTCCCTCCACTATGTGTCGTCTTATGGATGATATACCGCCAGATCTCAGGCATTGCATATTTGGATATCTCGATGACCTTGGTATTGTCTCCGAAGATTTTTCTTCGCACCTCGCAGATCTAGTTAGACTCGCAGAGCAATTCCGCAAAGCCAACATTACTTTAAATATAGCTAAAAGCCAGTTTTGCGTAACCAGCATTACCTATCTTGGTTATGTAATTGGAAGTGGTGGTATCTGTACTGACCCTTCAAAAATATCGTGTATCGTTAATTGGCCTCCGCCAAAGAATCTTAAACAGGTTCGAGGTTTTCTTGGAATTTGTGGATGGTACCGTCGCTTTATTCACAACTTCGCAGACCTTTCTTGCCCCATTACTAATGTGCTTTCCACAAAATTTAAATTTGTGTGGACATCAGAAGCTCATTCGGATATGGACAAGTTAAAAATCGTATTGACTTCCGCCCCTGTATTAGCTAACCCTGATTTTGGTCGTAAATTCTATTTACATTGCGATGCCAGTGATTTTGGCATTGGCGCAGTCCTTATTCAGCTTTTCGATGACAAAAAAGAGAATCCTATTGCATATATGTCAAAAAAATAAGTAGCGCACAACGTAACTACAGCGTCACCGAGCGTGAATGCTTGGCTGTCATCCTTGCTATAGAGAAGTTTCGATGTTATTTAGAACTCCAAGAGTTCGAAGTAATCACCGATCATTCAAGCTTGGTCTGGCTTATGCGTCAACAAAACGTGTCTGCAAGACTCGCTCGTTGGATTTTTCGCCTACAGCAATATAAATTTTCTTAAAATTTCCTTAAAACTACAAGGATATGATTTTCAGATTCAACATCGAAAAGGCCAACAGAATATTGTGCCTGATGCTCTGTCCCGTGTCTTCACGGAGGATCTTTCCGCACTTGACCATGGCATGGGTGTTGACTTGCAGTTGCCTCAATTTCACTCACAAGAGTATCTACCTTTTAAAGAAGAAGTCGAACGGAGCTTGTCTACTTCTTCCGAAATTAAGGTTATTGATGGGTTTATTTTTCGACGAGCCGAACATGCGTCAAAAGAACAATTAGCGGATGACTCTATTTGGAAGCTGTGGATTCCTACGGAACTCATTCCTGTTGTTTTACAATGGGCACATTCAGATAATTTAGCGGCACATGGCGGGATTAATACAACATTAGAACGTATCCGTCGATATTATTTTTGGCCGAACTTAGTGGCAGATGTGAGAAGGTACGTGAATCAGTGCGAAATTTGTAAAAAGCACGAAACATCCGAACCAAACTCTCAGGCCACCATTATCTAAGACAACAGAGAGCCATAGGTTTTTCCAAAAACTTTATGTGGATTACTTAGGACCATATCCGCGCTCTAAAACTGGTAATATTGGTATTTTTATTGTCCTCGACCACTTCACCAAATTCCCGTTCCTAAAAGCCGTGAAAAAGTTTTCCGTCGATGCAATTTTGCCATATATAGAAGAGGAGCTATTTCAGTGTTTTGGGGTACCGGAAACGGTTGTTTCGGATAATGGGGTACAATTTAAATCGAATGCTTTTAATACCTTACTACAAAAAATATGGCGTTCATAATACGGCATCTTATGCCCCTCAAGGAAATGCTTCCGAACGGGTGAATAGATCGGTGCTAGCCGCCATCAAGGCGTACATAAACCCAGAGCAAGATAATTGGGATGCAAATCTAAGTCAGATTTGTTGCGCACTTCGATCAAGCCATCACACGGCGGTGAATAATACTCCTTATCGTTTGGTGTTTGGACAGCATATGCTGACCAACGGTTCTCAATATGAGTTGTTGCGGCGATTGAACTGTTTAGAAGATCGGTCGATATCTTTTTAATCGGGAAGATTCCACGAATATCATGCGAGACCTTGCTGCACGTAGTATGCAAAAGCAGCATACGCGCAACGAAAGAGCATATAATATGCGCAGTCGGGAGGTAACGTTCGTGGAAGGTCAAGAAATTTTCCGTCGAAATTTTCAGCAAAGTAATTTTGCAAAAGGTTTCTGTGCCAAATTAGCTCCTTCATTCATAAAAGCTCGTATAAGAAAAAAGCTTGGATCCTCATATTATGAAGTTGAGGACATGAAAGGAAATTTTATTGGGAAATTTCACGCCAAGGATCTTAAGCAGTAACAACCAGCTCCAGGCGTGTATCATCCTTGTGGGTTCCCCCAAGCCTGATTTTAGCCGGGGGAGTTGAAGTGGCGCTGGTCACTGGTTGTTTTCGGTTTTTTTTGGTTTTTTTTTTTAAATCCAGCATTTGAACATAACGTTCAAATGTACCCCCTTTTAAGTAGGCACCAGTTAGGCACTGACACCTTGACCGAGCTTTTGGGGCTCAGCTGAGTGCAATCAGAATGCATCAGTGCGTATTGGTTGCTGTGTTAAGTAGGTCAAGGCTATCGATCTATCGGGTATCATGTGTCGGTTCGCTCTTTTTCACTGGAGCTGCCGAAGAACACAGACGTGTGTGATATTTATTTTTCACCGGTGCCAACCACGAGGAGGATTTTTATTTAATATTAAATATATTAATATTTAATATATCCCTGCAATATTAAGTGAGTATTGCGTCAAATAATAATCTAACAAAATTCTAATTGGTGAATTTTACCCATTGCTTAAGATTGCAGAGATTTTTGAAGATTAAGATAACCTCGTGGGAGTGGCTGGGAAAAAAAAAAAAAGAAGGAAAGTTCTCTGGATAACTGGTGCCAGATTAAGGTAAATTGGAAAGAATAACTAATTCTCTAGCAGAATCTAATAAATAATATATTTATTTAGATTCTGGCACTTTGTGCTATCCAAATTTTGGAGCACCATCTTCTTCTTCTTTGTCCAGCGGAGCCTAGCGTGGCCTGATGGGGAGCTCATAAAAACCATAATAACACAGGGACGGCCGTAAATCAGCTAATAACAACAAAACTATCACAGTGATTAAAAATTAAGTGAATAAAACAATAAAATCACATTGATTGCCCTGAATAAGATAATGAAAACGATAATATCACAGTGATGCTTGAAATAAGTTAACTAAAACAATAATAACACAGTGAAAATATCACAGTCTTAAATACATTAAATATCACAGCCGTAAATAAGTTAATGAAAACTAAAATGTCTCAGTGAAAATATCACAGCCTTAAACAAGTTAATAAAACAATAAGATCACAGTGATAGCTATAAATAAGTTGATGAAGTCTAAAATATCACAGTGATTGCTAAAAATATGTTAATAAAAAACAATAATATCACCGTGATCGCTTTAAGAAGCTCCTAAAAATCATAATATCACAGTGATTGCTAAAAATAACTTAATGAAATCATTATATCACAGTGATCAGGCTAACTTAAATATTTGTTAATAAATATAATTATCTTATAAAAGCTCTTAAAAGTTAGTGGATAAAAAAATGAGTCAATGGTGCGAATAAATACCTATATATAAATATAGTGAGTTGCCAATAAATTGTATTTTTAATTTTTTTCTCTGCCTATGTGCAAATGACCAATCAAAGGTAATTCTAAAGAAAAACAAGTGACCTAAACAAATACACTGAAAAAAAATCATTAGTGACAAACGAAATAAACAATAATGCAAACATCTATACACACACATAAAATTACACCACACCACGGAAGATCTTTCGTCGATGGAACACAACAAACAGTGAGTGGTTTTTATTAATTATTGTTTGACTATTTTTTCTTTATTTTGTTTTTCGCTTTTGTTGATTTTTGGGAGTTACTGCTCTTCAAGTATGTACTCTTTTTCATTTTTAATTTGGCTATTTATGTAGCTCTTAGATTTCTTCTAAATCTAACTTTGTTTATTATTTTTGATTTTCAATTAAATTTTCAATTTAATTTACTCATGAGTTTGAATTAATTATTTTTGATTTTTGATTTTTCTTTAATTTCATAATTTTTCTTGTATTATCATTTCTTAAATCGATAATTGATATGATTTTTAAACCTGATTGTTTATTCTTATAATTTGCCCTTTTTTGGTCTATTAAGTTTTTCATGATTGTCGATTTTTATTTACATTATATTATATTTATTATATTATATTATGAATTATAACTGAGCCTATATCTATATATATATATCTATTCGCAACCAATGACAAATGAATAAAACCAATGAATAAAATAAATGAATAAAATGAATGTATAAATAAATAAATTAGATACCGCCTTGTTATAAATGGAAGTAAGTAAGTAAGTATTACGAATATACATGAAAATAAAATGTATGTTTAATGAGAGGTTTAGGAAAGATATTAATATTTTAAGAAATAAATTATGTTAAAATGAATTCAGCTTAAATAATTATTATTTTCGGGAGTCATGGAGGATAGATATGAGGCAACTATGCATTAACGAATAGTGGCCTGAAGGGATCGCCGATATGTATATCGCGCAACAGGCGATCATGGAAGGGTGGGGTAACAGCCGCTTCAGTAAGCGAAGCGTGCTCAAAAAGCTGCTATAAAGTTTTATTACTTCCGAACTACTTCTCTTCTTCTCTTTCTCTGTTCCCGATTTCTTCGTCTATTTTGCGATCGTCGTAAGGCAATTCAGCACGCGATTTTTTTTTTTTATTTATGTTATTATTGATTTGAGCCTGAGTTGAAACGGTTATGTTGCATTTACACACCCCATTGCCGACACACATGAGCCGGAGACCAGCGCGTGCTTACGTACCGTCAACTAAATAACATCTGCTCATTCGTCATACGTTGTATGCTACACACTCAAACAAATTAATTATTCAATTAAATTTCAATAAAAATAAAAAAAGATTGCATTACTTTGTTTTCATATGAAAGACAATCAAATTATAATAACAATCAAATCAGAAGCCCTTGTAAAGTTATGAATGTGCGAGTGGGACGCCCATACATACATGTCTGCATATCCACATGTATGTATTGGCGTCCCACTTCAACACACATTATTGCACGATTGTATATACATAAATATGTACAATTAGTTTTGCAGTTGATGTTGTGTACCGACGAAAGAAAACTAAGTTCTAATTACATACATATATTGCGTAACTAAAACTTAAAAAAGTGATGCCTTTTGGATTTTGTAATGCTCCCTCCACTATGTGTCGTCTTATGGATGATATACCGCCAGATCTCAGGCATTGCATATTTGGATATCTCGATGACCTTGGTATTGTCTCCGAAGATTTTTCTTCGCACCTCGCAGATCTAGTTAGACTCGCAGAGCAATTCCGCAAAGCCAACATTACTTTAAATATAGCTAAAAGCCAGTTTTGCGTAACCAGCATTACCTATCTTGGTTATGTAATTGGAAGTGGTGGTATCTGTACTGACCCTTCAAAAATATCGTGTATCGTTAATTGGCCTCCGCCAAAGAATCTTAAACAGGTTCGAGGTTTTCTTGGAATTTGTGGATGGTACCGTCGCTTTATTCACAACTTCGCAGACCTTTCTTGCCCCATTACTAATGTGCTTTCCACAAAATTTAAATTTGTGTGGACATCAGAAGCTCATTCGGATATGGACAAGTTAAAAATCGTATTGACTTCCGCCCCTGTATTAGCTAACCCTGATTTTGGTCGTAAATTCTATTTACATTGCGATGCCAGTGATTTTGGCATTGGCGCAGTCCTTATTCAGCTTTTCGATGACAAAAAAAGAGAATCCTATTGCATATATGTCAAAAAAATTAAGTAGCGCACAACGTAACTACAGCGTCACCGAGCGTGAATGCTTGGCTGTCATCCTTGCTATAGAGAAGTTTCGATGTTATTTAGAACTCCAAGAGTTCGAAGTAATCACCGATCATTCAAGCTTGGTCTGGCTTATGCGTCAACAAAACGTGTCTGGAAGACTCGCTCGTTGGATTTTTCGCCTACAGCAATATAAATTTTCCATTTCTTATCGTAAAGGAAAGGAACATGTTGTTCCCGATGCCCTCTCTCGTTTATGTGAACATGAAATCGCAGAATTAAATATGAGCCCAATAATTGATTTGAATTCACAAGCCTTATCAGAAGACAAATATCATAATCCCACCTGTAGACCTTTCCAAAGACTCTACATTGATCTTTTAGGCCCATATCCACGCAGCAAAAATGGCCATGTAGGCTTATTAATAGTTCTTGACCACTTTAGTAAATATCATTGGTTACAGGCTCTTAAGAAGTTCACTTCTAAAGCTGTACAAGATTTCTTACTACACCAGATTTTTCACAGTTTTGGTGTGCCCGAAACCATTGTCAGTGACAACGGCACCCTATTTAAAGCCCATGAATTGAATGCCTTTGTCACCGAGCTTGATATTAACCATATCTATACCGCCTTATATTCGCCGCAAAGTAATGCCGCTGAACGTGTTAATCGATCTCTTTTAGCCGCCGTTCGTTCATACCTAAAGCACGATCAGACTGAATGGGACATTCATTTGACAAGTATCTCTTGCTCTCTTCGTTCGTCCGTTCATCAGTCTATCGGATAGAGCCTTATTTGGATAACGCATGCCGCCGATTATAAGTTGCTAAAATCTTTTATCACTGTTAGAAGATCCTTTTTGTGCCTGTTTCTCACTCAGATAACTTAGCTTTATTAAAAAAAATATTCAAGCCAACATTCGCCGAGCCCATGATAAAAATACAGCACAATATAACCTTCGCAGGAGACCTGTGTCATTTAAAGAAGGCCAGGAAGTATTTCGTCGAAATTTCGCACCCACAATTCGTAAAATGTCGGAGCGCTAGAAAGCTTGGTAACTGTTATTACCAATTAGAAGACTTGCAAGGAAAAGATATCGGTACTTATCACGCTAAAGATCTTCGTAGCTGATTCCCGCTAATCTTTCCGTCTGACGGTGTCAGATTATCGGGTGGTGTAATGGTCGCCATTGCACCATTGAAAGGAATGTCAACAATTTGTCGTTTTATCGCAGTGATATTGGTAGCGCTAAAAATATTGCTGATTTTGTTTATCTAAGTTCTCAACCTGGCTTAGCAACATAATCATGTCCACACAACACACTAGCAAGATCGCATCAAACTTGTTGCTTCGAACATGTTTGATGATGTTTGCTGTTGCCGTGCGAATTCATCCCCTAGTTTCAAACCAGCATCCGCCAATTCGAATTGTATGTCAAAGCTTCAAGCATAGGCTTAAGGGTCATGTTCCGCTCAGATGCATCTTTGTAGGTGCTGAATCACAGAAAAAGCTCTTCTTTGCAGAGAACCTGGTCTATAAATACTGCTACCCTTCTCTATTTGCCCTCTTTTCTGATCGGTTGAAACTATAAGTGTCCACTCCACGTCGGTTAGCGCTGCGTTTGCTAAACGTGTTGAGTATATATTCGTGCGTTTATATTTCGATAAGTCTGTGGAAAAATTACAGCTGCATATAGTGCACATATACGCAGCTAAATTAATTTCCGTGTCGGAAAAAATTATTAATTTAAATACGAAAAAACTATAATTCCAAGACACTGAAGACATAACCACATTTGCCACGCCCATTTTTCTGGACCAGAAATCTGAAGATCAGCCTTCCCGATCCGCTTAAGAGCCTATCATTACTTTCTTTGTGCTCAGCACAAGAAAAGGTATGTCACCCCCTCGTATTTGTTTGATTGAATTATTGTACTAAAGTCCTCATTCTGCACCTAGATAACCTGGTTGACGCAAGTCCCAGTTACCCAGCCTGCACCAGTCGACGACCTTGGTAGCCCACCTTTATGCATATGCTTCTGCTTGGCATTGGTGTGGGCTGACGAATCTCTGACGAGTATAGTAATTGGAAATTTGGAAAACCAAAAGTTCGCTTGGAGCGCTCAGCGCTGTCGCCACATTCTGTTCTACTGAACATTGGTTGAGTTTGCCGAAATTCCTTCCTTGGAAGTCTGGAATGATTAGATAATCAATTCTGTTGTTGGGATACTCTCTTACTGCCTCACGCTGAGTATCATGGTTGGGTAGGGAACAGACTGCGAGCGTCGAACATCACCTCAGACGCCGCTCTACAATAGATGCCTGTTTGTAAAAAGCCTTTCTATTTTTTTTTTTTTTGTACTTTTGGTCTTGATTTGATATAAATTTTTGGAGTTTAGCTCCATTGCAGTTGTTTCAGAGGAATCCTAAATAAAGTTTATGTACTGGAGTCGAGGATCAGCAACAACCCACCCCACCCCGAACGAGCTTAGGGAACCAGAGGATTCCGATCGCTGAGTACATTCGACTTGTGAACCTCCCGTTCACGAAACCATTACACCGGTTGTTACATAAGTCTTTGTCATCCAAGCAGCAGTTTTTTCTAAGTGGTTATTTTCTTTACGGCCGGCGAAAATCCTCTGACTGAACCCTCCACGAGGGTGCCGGCTGGGCAATGGGCTGTGTATTGACTCAAACTACAGAATCAGACACTGTCCTGTTGCTCGGGCCAATGCATGGCCCAGCTGAGGCGAAGACGTAACAACATGCGGACCATAAAAGTCTGGTGCTTTTATGTCCGAAGCCATGGTCAGAGGTGCATGGCAGATAGGCTTAAAATGCTATGGGGTGGATCCCAAGAATAAAATCAACCAACATGAAGCTAGATGGAGTCTTCGAATGATGTAACTCGGGCTGGGATGTCAGCCCAAACGTCGGTAGAAGGCGTGACTGCTACCACCGGCGGGCACGGGGGGTGAACACCCCTCTGCGTGTCGCCAGCGGTCACACCTCTGTACTGGTGGGAGCAGGCCAGGACAGTTGTACTACTCCCACAACGTCCAAAAACGCCAAGATGTGGCGCGGTACCAGAGTCCACGCAGACTCGGACAGCGACCCTCAAGGCAACGAAATAAGTGCTGAGGTGGAAGAAAGCCTCTTGCGCTCCCCAGTCAAGGGTTCCAGCTCCCCTAGTAGGGAAGGGCGCAAAAAGACGAAGGAGGGCCTGAGAGCTAAAGCCCAGTACAAAGCGGCCCTCAAAATCAAAGCACGGCTCGCTGGCAGCAAGGAACTCACCCCCAGAGGAGAGGAAAAGCTGGAGTGGGCCGAAGAGCGGATTGAAGAGGGCCGTAAACACTTCGAGGGCAAAATGGCGATGAAGGCCACTTCGAGCAATTATGCCAACAAGGTTGAGGAGCTGCTGCTCACAAAAAGGCAGAGGTCCGAAGACCACGACAAGGCGGATGTGCCCGTGAGCAAACGGCCGCGCCAAAAAACGGAAAAAGACCCCAAAAAACCACCGCCGAAAAGGGAGACGGCGAGCGATGTGGCGCGTCGGCACCTAGTCGTCGCGCTCATTGATGGCAGTCACCCCCAAGGCAAAATAACGCCCGATAAATGGAAGACGGTAGAGCTGAAGCTGCTGGACGCCCTATTCAGACGAATGGAGGAGCCGGGGTCTCAACCTACCACCTTCGATGGAGCAGGATGGCTTAATGGGGTGAAAATATTGAGCTGTAAAGATGACCTCACCCTGAAGTGGGTCACTGACACTGTGGCCAAAATGGACGCCCTCTGGGAAGGTGCTAAGCTGGAGGTAGTTGATAGAACATGTATTCCGTCAAATCCGAAAGCGAAGGTACTCTTCCCGAGGGTCGTACCAAAGGAGCAGGCGCTCAAACTGCTCAGATGGCAGAATCCGGACGTGCCTACCACGGACTGGACGGTACTACATGTTGGAAAGCCGGAAGGCAACGGCCAACAAATGGTCCTCCAGATCAATAAGGAGGCCGAGGATCTGCTGTACCCGAGGTTCGGGAAGATGGCGTGGGGAGTAGTTCCTGCTCAAAACCCTGGAGAAAAGTCTGGATCTACATATAAGAGAAGGCATGAACCGACTCGTAGAATCCAACTAACACGCCTACACAAAAGGGAAATCGGTGGAAACAGCGCTACACTCTCTAGTAGCCACCATCGAAAAAGCCCTACACCACAAGGAATTTGCCTTAGGAGCGTTCGTGGACCTCTCAGGTGCATTCAACAATGTATCTACGGAAGCGATCATGCGGAGCATGAGCTGCGGAAACCCACGAGGCTGTAAACTCTTGGATAGCAAATCTATTGAGCTGTAGAAGAGTAAAAGCCGAATGGGGAACCACCACCACAACCAAAGCAGCGCACAGAGGCACGCCACAAGGCGGAGTGCTGTCGCCGCTACTGTGAACTTAGAAGTAAATGATATCCTAAAGAAATTTAAACGGAAAGCCCCAAAGATAACCGCCTATGCAGATGACATAGCCATAATTATCGTGGGCAAATGTCCAACGACGATCAGCTCAGCTCGATGAACAGTACACTGAAACAAGTACTGAAGTGGGCGGTGGATGTCGGACTCAGTATTAATGCGGACAAGACGGATCTAATTCTCTTTACCAAGAGATACAAGATACCGCAAAGGACTCCGCCGTCTATAAACGGTGCCATGCTCGAGCCAAAAAAGAGCGTGAAATATCTAGGAATAGTATTGGATAGCAAGCTGAGCTGGAAGACCAATGTTGAGGAAAGGGTAAAGAAGGCCACAAGTGCACTATATGCATCGCAAAAGATGCTAAGCAGCACGTGGGGTCTGTCTCCCAAACTGATGCACTGGATCTTCATTTCAATTGTTCGTCCAATACTACTCTACGGTATGGTGGAAGGCCACTAAAAAATCCACATACCTCCTAACAATGGAAGGGGTACAAAGACGTGCACTGATGTGCATTACTGGGGCACTAAGATCTACTCCAACAAAGGCCTTGGAGGTGATACGAGGAGTTCCCCCTATTGACATTCAGGCCAAACTACTAGCACAAAAGACCGCACAACGTCTATGTGCTACAGGAAATATGGCCCTCGCAAATTACGGGCACGCTGAAGTAGGAGGAGAGTCACTCACTACCACGGACTATATGACCCCAATAAACAACTTCTCCAGAACGCCCACTCTAATGCGACATGAAGATTGGAAAATCGGCATGGACGAAAACGCAATAAAGTTATTTACGGATGGATCTAAAATGGAAACCGGCGTAAGAGCCGCGGTCTATTGTGCAGATCCTCTCATCCAAGTGTCGTACAAGTTGCCAGACTACTGTAGCATCTTCCAAGCGGAAGTCTTCGCTATAAGGAAGGCTGCAGAACTTCGGACAACGCTCAACAAGAAGCGGGTTAACATCTTTGTCGACAGTCAGGCGGCTATCAAATCCATGCAGTCCTATGTCATCAGCTCCGAAAGTGTACTGGCAAGCAGGGAAGCATTAGATGCATTAAGCAGCCGCTCGAAGGTGCGCATCTTCTGGACAACTAACAGTTGAAGACCTGAAGAGACCGCTACGATCGATAAGCCACAGCTTAGAAGAAAGCGCTGCAGTAATAGCAGTAAGAAGGTGGCACAGCGCAACAAACTGCAGGATATCACGCACCATGTGTAATCGTGCGAATGCGAAACTGACCCAATACGTCATCCAGCTCCCGAGAAGAGACTGTAGAATAATGACGGGTATACTCACGGGTCACTGCCTGACCGCAACGCATGCTAAGAAGTTGGGCATTACCGACAATGAAGACTGCAGGAAATGCAAGGTACCAGAAGTAAACGAAACTCTGGAACACCTCATCTGCGACTGTTCCGCACTCATGACCACGAGAGCGAAATGCCTTGGAAGCCCCTGCTTGCATCACTAAAGGAAGCGGCGGGCATGGCACCCCAAAAAACTCCTGGTTTTGCCAAACTAACCAGCATACTAGACTGGGATAATTAAATCGAGAAATTAACAGCCTCCATCACTTATCCGGCAACACTAAGGATCATACTGATCTATGTGAGACCCCCACTTGGGGGCCTGCCGACATAACCTAACCTAACCTATTTAATTTACTAAAATCACACGTGGTCTGTGTCACGCACGTGTACTCGCTGAGAATGTGGGTCTCCACAAGGGTGCTATCATCACGTGGTCTATTTTTGACTCACGTGCACGTGTCGCGTGTCACGCGTGCCTGCTCGTCGTGAGGGAACGCACGCGGCCGTGGGTACTTTCGCTTGTACTCCCCTTATCACGTACTCCCCTCGCACGGAGTGTGCGTGTGTACGCTCAGAGTCGCCTGCTGGTCAGCGGAGCACCGACTCTGCGACTACACACTCACACTAACACACACATACACGACACTTTTGTTTGCACTGCGCTAGAGAGGAAGAATGCTTTTACAGGGTATGTTTTAATAAAAAACTGCTGGTTTGTTTTTCGTTGAATATTTAAGAACATGTTGTATTTTATTGTTGTTTTCTATCGCTAGTTACTTATCTTTAGAAAGGGTTAGGCCCTGGTCTTCCTGCCTACTCGCACCATCTACGTTAGGTATTCTACTACGTTCACTATTTATAAGTTATCCTGCTCACCTGGACTCTCCTGCTACAGGATTCATGCTTGGTTTGTCCTTTAACTGTCCTTCGGCACTTGACACTGTATATACTTGCACTTTTAATATCCCCGTGGGAGAGCTTTTGCTTCTTTTCACTTTGACTGCGCTCGATCGACTGCCCTTGGCCTAATTTCGGCAGCTTGCATTTCGCTGCCTGCGCCTCGCTGCCTGTAGCTCTGCCGTTGTGGCTCTGCTGCTGTGGGCTCTGCCGCTGCTAGCGTCGCTGCCTTCGCTGCCTGCACGGCGCCGTTCGCACTTTTCTGCATGTCGGCGCCGCTGCTTGCCTAGCTTCGCTGCCGGCGGCGCGTCGCTGCTGTCTGAGCGTCCCTGCGGGCTGCGCGTCGCTGCTAACTTAGCGTCGCTGACTTAGCGTCGCCGTTTGTCTAGGCGCCGCTGCCCGAAATTTGGTCGCGGTGCCGTTGCGTGTGCCGTTGCGTGTGCCGTTGTCTATGCACGAGGTTTTCGCTCTTTCTTGTTATCGTTGTGCAAAAATGTGCGAGACACCGCTATGTGTGCAAGTGTTCGCGGTCTGGGTACCGAGGTACCGCAACTTTTAGCTTGTGCGCTGGGCATGGGCGTCGAATGTCTGGTGTTTTCTATGCTATGTACCCTGCTTTCTTGTTCCTGCCTATGCCCCTGTCTTTTGCTTATGCTTTCTACTCAAGAACTCCTACCGGGTATATTGGGCTTAGATATAACTTAATATTTATTTAATAATAATAATAATACAAAGTAAATGATATGAGGCGTCGCTCCAATGCGGCGTCACAATATTATAAACACACAAGAAATACAAAAAGAGTTGCACATTGATACACACACTGAATGAAACAAAAACCAATAATGTTTAAGAAGAAGAAAGTATATCAAATTTTCAAACAAATTTAAATGTAAACTTAAACTATATAAACTGTAAATTGTAAGCCTCATTTCAAACCATTTGCCACACAGATTGAATTGAAAAAAAAAGAATTGAAGTATCATAGAAAACACTTAAGCAAACAAATTTGAAGAAAAAAAAATAAGAATACAGATTGAATTGAAAAAAAGAATTGAAGTATCATAGAAAACACTTAAGCAAACAAATTTGAAGAAAAATAATAAGAATAACAATTTTTTTTTTTTCATTTAACAATACTCTGAAAAGCATATAAAAATGAAATAATTTAATGAATGAAAAATTATATAAGATACCACCCGTGTTTCTTGAAACAAAATCCAATAATTCGTAACCGAATCGAAATAGTCGATCTTTCCAAATAGCTACGAAAGCTTTTGTAAATTATGAACTAATTACCTCGATAATATTAATGCAAATCGAAATGTTAAACAATTTTCTGACCCTTTGCGATAGGAATAAAACATGAATTTAGAAATGAATATAATGATGTGCTAAATTAATTTGTTTTCTGGATAGACATGGCAACTTAAGTTAATAGTCGGACGAATATAGGGTATCTTCGGATACAATAATTTTCATAGAAGATTATGGTAGGGTGGGTAAAGACAGCGAGGTCGCACAACACCTTTGACCCCGCAAATGTTATATATTACAATCCGATTTTTGTTTACTTTTTTATTGGAACCTACAATAGTTTGCTTTGTTAAATATACCCTTCTTGTATTTCTTGGAGTAAGTCTCTCTTTTAGTTTCTGTTAGGAATCCTAAAAAATAAAGTTGTGTAGATGTGGAGAAGGAATGTGGCAACAACCCACCCCACGCCAAAGAGCTACGGCACAAGAAGATTCCGTCCGCTATCATTCCTGATCCGAAAGTCGAATATTGAAGTTTCAAATTGATACCCTGTGTGGTTCGGCTACTTCTTTGATTCGCACTTCGACCATTACATAATTTTTGGCGCCCAACGTGGGGCAACGTTTAGCTAACCAAAGTATAAATTGTAACTTCGGTTGTACGCTTGTTAATACCTTTCGGTGTTCAACGTGTGTAGCTGCGGTTAGTTTAACAAAGAGATAAAAACATCTGATCTCCATACTTAATTGTTGCTTCGAATTATTATTTTTGTTACCAAACAAGAGGCTGGTTGTTAATGCAAAATGTTGCAAGAAGGTTGACTAATTGTCTTTCACGTGCAATTTGGAAAGGTAAAAGCATTACTTAGGGCAACAAACAGTCCTTTTGTAAAGCAACTTAGGAATGTATTTAAACTACACTGACGTATGTTAGTTTAGAAGCGAGAATTAAGTTATGACTGTACGCACACCAACATTATTTTTGAGTAATTTGTTTTGCCAATTTTAGTATAATATCTGTGAAGTAACTTAGACTGACAAAGTCGTATTACCGCTTATATGATGCTAGGAGTTGAAGATCTATATCAAGTCTACGAGACCGTGAATAGTGCTGATAGCCAGAAAAAAATAAAAGCGAATTTAATTCTATGTTCGTTGTAGAAAAGTATTTCTCTAGTCAAAAATATAAATAAAAATGCTCGGTTTCTTCGGATGATGAATAGACTCAGTGAAGTCGTAGGAAGATGGAAATATTGTTTTTTGTAAAATAATTTTGTAGAATATTGCGCATTCGGCTAAGCACAGATGCCAGTACTCGATTATTTTGCAACGGACGAGACTATTTCATTATCATATGTATATATTGATGGATGTAAATTATGACTTGAATTTTAGTGCAATTTAGACTGTTGTTTGGAACTTGTTCAAGTGCTAATTGGCCTTGCTTGCTGACCAGCAGCCTAAACTGTCAAATCAACGTAACGAACACCATCTTTAGCTTAGTATCAATAGCCCGGAAAATCAATTAACATTAAAACAAAAAAGAGAAAAGAAAAAAACTAGTATACTGCAAGATATATTTATTTACCCGATTGTTTTCTTTTGTTGCCAATCTACGTCTAATCCAGAAATATTTTTTTTATGAAAAGTAAAGTATTTACAAAATGCCAGTCGTTAATACCCCTCCTCATGCTTCATCGGCACGAGCAGACAATCTTTGTGCACTATGTTCAACGGTTATGGATAACACCCATCCTTGCTATTTACTTTCATGTAAACATGTTTTCCATAAGAACTGTATAGAGGCATGGTTGACTGAAAATTCTGAATGTTTTACGTGCAGAGTTGAAATAAGTAGAGCGGAACTTCGAGTTGTGATAGGCAATTGTTCCCCAGCTAGATCTCAGCCAGTTCCTTCGAACTCTAAAGCTGTGCCAGCTGCTCGTGGTATGACCACCCGAAACCTGTCCAAAGCCATGGCAATGGCTGAGCAGCAAAATCCAAGTCGACAGCCAGAACCTCCATTGGGGAATCCAATTGGAGCAAATTCGTCTGCATTAGACGCTAGCCAAAGCACCAATAAAGGTGAAGCCGTCTGTGAGAGACCTGTTAGAGGAAGACCACCTCGATCCACCAGACCCATTCGTTCTACAAACAATCGTCGTAGCCAGCCTGTTGACTACAATATTATACAAGGAATGATTGAGCAAACGGTCACAAGGGTCATGTCATCTTTGGCAATTAATGCACAACCTCAGCGACATGAACCTCCAGTTACTTCCGTTCTACGGGAAACTCCCGCATCAAATGTTTCTTCCGTGCAGTCTCGGCAAACAGTCCACATAATGCAGAAATGGGGAGTTCATTTTGATGGATCCGTTGAAGGATTGGGAGTCGAAGAGTTCATATATCGAGTCACTTCACTTACTAATGAAACGTTAGACAGTAATTTTTCAGTAATGTGCAGGCATATTCACGTTTTGTTCACTGGAAAAGCTCGACAATGGTACTGGAGATACCATAAGCAAGTTGATCAGATTGGTTGGACCAATATGTGTGCATCCCTGCGTCAACAGTATCAAGACTACCGCTCCGATTTTATGAGTATGGAGCTGATTCGAGCCCGTAAACAAAAGACAGGTGAATCATTTTCGTCCTTTTATGAGGCAGTGGCAACCTTGATCGACAAGGCCTCCATTCGAGTAGAAGATGAAGAGTTAGTTGAAATCTTGAAAAGTAATCTGCTGCCAGAAACTCGTCAAAAATTGTTATTTCAACCCGTTCATTCGGTAGGTCACTTACGTCGGTTGGTTCAAATGAGTGAAAACTTGGCATATGAAATAAGCTGCCGTTATGTATCCAAACCGAATGTACCTGTAGCTCGTCGACAAGTTTGCGCAGTAGAACAGGAAAATTCAGAAGTAGAAGACAACTTACATGAAGAAGCAGAGATCCACGGTTTGCAATCTTCTCACGGAAAATTCAAATGCTGGAATTGTGAAGAAGTAGGCCATGTTTGGGAAAACTGCTTAGCCGCACGTCGCGTCTTTTGCTACGGCTGTGGCCGGCCAAATATTTATAAGCCTCAATGCCAACATTGCATAAGCAAGAAATCGGAAAACCGACGTGCGCGGGCTTCCCACAACAACCGGAGTCCCCCAACACCATAAATCTGAATATAATTCAGGTGGAGGATAACGTTCCTGCACCTATCCCTTCCGCTATTCCAGTGCAGGCAGAAACACCTTCATCTGATATAGGCCCTTTATGGATGCGTTCGTATCAAGAACGTTTAGAATATTATAATAATGTAAGAAGTCGTATTTTTAATAATAGTGAAAATAAACCTAGTAAACATACATTAAGACTTAAGAATTACTATGCTGAAATTAAGACAAATCGTAAAAATGCAAATTTCATCAATTTTTAATTGCTCTAAGGATCTGCGTAGTTATGCTGAAGTATCCTTTTTAGAGTTTACAGAGCAAGGTTTGTTAGATACCGGTGCAAATATAAGCTGCATAGGTGCTGAGCTAGCTCTACAAGATTTTGCTCATAGTCCTAATTATAAACCTATACGATCTAGTGCGAAAACTGCTGATGGGGAAATTCAGCCAATTATAGGTGTGCTTAATATTGAAATGTGCTACAAAGGTGTCAAACGCGTTATGAAATTGTATATTATTCCGAGCATTAAGCAAAGATTAATATTAGGCCTTGACTTTTGGAAAATTTTCGAGCTTGCTCCTCACATTATCAGTTCGTTAGATTCCTCAATTGTGCATGAAGATCCAACAGTAGAAAACGTATATCCCTTGAGTCCTTGTCAGATTCAGCAATTGACAGTTATTAAAGATCTGTTCCCGAAAGTATCGGAAACACTAGGGCGTACCACATTAATTGAGCACCATATTGACGTTGGTAACGCGAAGCCATGTAAACAGCGATTTTATCCTGTCAGTCCGGCCGTAGAGAAACTTCTTTATCAAGAAATTGATCGCATGCTCAGCTTGGACGTAATTGAACCATCGTCAAGTCCTTGGAGTTCTCCCATGCGGATGGTTGTAAAACCAAATAAAGTCCGTCTATGTTTGGATGCTCGTAAACTGAATGACGACACTAAAAGGATGCCTATCCTTTACCAAGCATAGATGGTATATTTGCTCGACTTCCCAAAGCGAACATAATTTCAAAATTGGATCTTAAAGATGCCTACTGGCAAATTCAGCTTAGTGACGAATCTAAACCATTAACTGCATTTACCGTTCCGGGCCGTCCTTTATACCAATTTAAGGTGATGCCCTTCGGGTTATGCAACGCGCCTTCCACAATGTGTCGCCTCATGGATCAGATAATACCACCTGATTTGCGCTATTGTGTTTTCGGGTACCTAGACGATCTGTGTGTTGTGTCGGATAATTTTACAACTCATCTTGCAATTCTAATTAGACTGGCAGAACAGTTTCGAAAAGCTAACTTAACTCTTAACTTGGCTAAAAGTCAATTCTGTGAACTAGCATAACGTACTTAGGTTACGTTATTGGTAGCGGTGGCATCTGCACGGACCCCGCTAAAGTTTCTTGTATTGTAAATTGGCCGCCGCCAAAGAATTTAAAACAAATTCAAGGATTTTTAGGCGTTTGTGGGTGGTACCGTCGTTTCATTCGCAGTTTCTCTGATTTGACGTGTCCGATTACGGACTTGTTATCCAAGAAGAAGAAGTTTGAATGGACGACGGATGCTCAAGTGGCCATGGACAAACTAAAACAATCACCGATTTTACTAAAAGTTTTATCTCCATTGCGATGCAAGTGGCTTTGGCATTGGGGCCGTGCTAGTGTAACTGTCAGATGACCAATCCGAACGGCCTATTGCGTTTGTGTCGAAAAAAGCTAAGTCGAGCTCAGAGAAATTATAGCGTGACTGAACGAGAGTGTCTAGCTGTTATATTAGCGATTGAAAAATTTCGTTGCTATTTAGAGTTGCAAGAATTCGAAGTTGTGACGGATCATTCCAGTCTCCTTTGGCTCGTGCGTCAACAAAATGTTTCTGGTAGACTGGCACGTTGGATTTTCCGTCTACAACAATTTAAATTTTCCTTCTCGCACAGGAAAGGAAAAGATCACATCGTTCCAGATGCTTTGTCTTGGCTCCCCGAAGCTGAAATTGCAGCTCTAGACATGAGTCCAGTGATTGATCTCCAATCACCAGCCTTCGAAGAGAATGCATATATAAAATTAAAAGAACACTATAGCAAAAACCAATTAAAATTCCCCGATATAAAGCTAGTAGATCATTATTTATACTGTCGAACCGAACATGCTGAAGGAGACGAGGCGCAAAAAAAACTTTAATGGAAACTCTGGGTTCCAGAGAGTCTGCGTGCAGAGACTCTGCAACAAGCTCATGACAGTCTTACTTCTGCTCATGCGGGCATGCAAAAGACAATTGAGAAGTTACGACGTCATCTGTTTTGGCCTGGACTATCCAAGGATGTACGAGACTATATACGTGCGTGTGATGTATGCAAGCAAAGCAAATCACCGAACTATAGTCTTCGTCCACCTATGGGAGCCCATGTACCCTCTTGTCGGCCCTTTCAACGCTTATATATCGATCTTCTAGGACCATATCCTAGAAGTAAACAAGGTCATATGGGCATATTAATCGTGCTAGATCATTTTAGCAAATTTCATTGGCTACAGCCGCTAAAAAAATTTACCTCGTTGGCCATACAGGAATTCTTGCTAAAACACATATTTCACTGCTTTGGAGTACCCGAGACAATTATTAGCGATAATAGTAGCCAGTTCAAAGCTGCAGAATTCAACGCATTTTTGACAGAGCTAGGGATTACTCATGTTTATACAGCCCTGTACTCTCCGCAGAGTAATGCCGCAGAGCGTGTGAATCGCTCTCTATTGGCTGCTGTGCGATCATATTTAAAACATGATCAACGTGAATGTGATATGCATCTCACTAGTATTTCATGCTCTCTGAGATCGGCACTACATCAATCTCTAGGATGTTCTCCTTATCGGGCATTGTTTGGGCTGGATATGATTACTCACGGATCCGACTACAAGCTGCTAAAAGAATTGTCGCTGCTTGAGGAGCCAACCGTACCCATATCCAGATCAGATAATTTAGCACTGTTACGAAAAGACATACAGGCAAATATCCGTCGCGCATATGACCGCAAAGTAGCTCAGTATAATTTGCGAGACAAGCCGGTCTCTTTCAAAGAAGGACAGGAAGTCTATTGTCGTAGCTTTGTGCAAAGCAAATTCTCGTAAAATTTTAATGCCAAACTAGGTCCTCAATTTGTAAAGTGTCGCATTCGAACAAAGCTAGGAAATTGTTATTATAAGCTTGAGAGTTTACAAGGGAAAGAAATTGTTACGTTTCATGCTAAGGATATACGCAGCTAATTCCCGTTAATATTACATCTGAAAAAGGAATATTATCGGGTGGTGTAATGGCCCGCGCTTATTAAGACGTTCCATTATTGTTTTTTGTAGCCATAACGAAAATACCTTCGGCTTTATTGTAGCCAAAGGTAAAGCAGTGCAACGCTGTTAAGAACTTCGAACTTCTCTGTGCTAAATTTAGTACACGAAAAGCAGTTGTGATAACACCTGTTCTTATCAGAGCATACTTCTAAGCTTATCTTAGAAAGCAGTGCAAATTTTATAATAAGTGCAAAGATGACCTTGCAAGCAGTGCAAATGTTATCATAAAAGTAATTAAAGCTTTCACTCATCAGCTGGAGTGCTAGCACAGTTAACTTCGCCAGCTCCGAATACCTTCCAAAAAAGCTAGCGATGGCTGGAATTTGTCACTACATAAGGTCCACACGCGGTTGCAGCAGATCTTTTGTTTGTTATGAAAATTTCTACAAACGTACTGAACTACGTTTGTTTTAGTGAAAATATAATACAATTTACGAAGTGACGTTACGAAGTGTTTGCACGGCATTGGGCAACATTTACGCAGCCTTGCCGTGCCTTATTTGTGCTGTGGAGCATTCTGCTGCAGTTGCATGCGCAGTCTCCGTTTGGACGGGAAAATTCATCCTCTTCTTTTGGATTTGCACTGTTGGATATATTTTCTCCCACCTTCTCATCAGCTGAGGCAGCCTGTTGCGCTGCTTACAACAATTGACTCAGTTACAGATCAAGGAACTAGCTTGTGTTTTTTATTTCTTGTGTAAAATTGTTTAAAAATAGAAGGAATACAAGAGTACAAATTAAATTTGTAACTTAAATTAAACAAATTAAAAATTAAATTAAAAATTGTTGACTGTGCGCTAGAGACAAAATGAAAACAGAATATCATCAAAAAAACTATGTAACAAGAAAACATTTGTAAAAAACACACAAACATGCTAAAATCTTTAAAATTGTAAAAAGAGAATTTAAAACCAGTAAGAAAAGCAACAGTCGCGCAACACGCGACAGTGGGATACCCTTCGACCTAGTATGTTCCCGTATAGTTTAATTTCTTAAATTCATACATGCATATGCACATGCTTTGAAATTAATCCCGACAGATGGCGCTCGTGCTACGCGCTCGCCCGCCTCCCTTGTTAGCTGACGCACTTGGTTTTATGCTCATACTTTCTTAAATAACTTTTGTGTTTATTGTCCGATCGGACTGAAATTTAGAGACTAAGTAGATATTTCATTCAGCTTAGTATATGTTGAAGTCAGAAAGTTCTATCTTTTAAACAGCGCTTACAAATTGAGTTCAAAAATTAAATTATTGATTTGTGGGGGCGGTGGGCGTGGCACCTAACATTTGAAATAAAATTGATCTGCTTGAAGTTCCCAAGAGTCTTCCTGCCAAATTTGGTAACTCTAGCTTTTATAATAGCTGAGATCTGTGCGTTCACACAGACGGACAGACGGACAGGCAGTCAGACGGACAGACGGAGAGACAGACATGGCTCAATTGACTCGGCTTGTGATCCTGAGCAAGAATATATATATACTTTATGGGGTCTTCCACGCCTCCTGCCTGTTACATACATTTGCACAAAGTTAGTATACCCTTCTTTGACCATTTTCAATGGTCGAAGGGTATAAAAATACAAACAGTACAGTCAGGAGCTGACTGTATAAGGCCATGGATAATCATAGTATACCGTAGGCAATAAGAATAGGTATACATTTCTAGCGCGTACCAAATTTCATTACATGTGCTTCTTCATAACTTTTTGTTATTTTCTATCATTCTAATTGCAAAATATTGAGAGCAAAACAAAGTAGGAAATATCCAATTGGAATCTTACTGAACTTGCAGTCATAACAGACAAAATACGGAAAGAGTGACAGCATTGAAGAACGCATTAGTTCGCGTTTTTTGGATGCGTGCTAAATAGTATAAAAATAATTGAATAATTTAATTTGTTTGACTGTAACTTTTCTTTTAGTTTATTAGAATAAAAAAAAAAAAAATAAAATTCTTATTTTAATAATTAATAAATTCGCACTTGCCTCAACCGGGAAGTTGAACACACGTACTCTCACGCAGCCGTCCGCCACTCTAACCACTCGGCCATTGCCTCACTCCTTTGCCCATCGGCAAAGCTGCATTGTGTACCAATTCTGTTACCATACAATGCAAATAAAAAGTCAGAAAGTTATATCTTTTATACAACGCTTACAAATTGAGTTCAAAAACCAGTAAGAAAAGCAACAGTCGCGCAGCACGCGACAGTGGGATAGCCTTCGACCTATGTATGAATGTATGTACCCATATATGTACATACATATGCTCATGCTTTGAAATTAATCCCGACAGATGGCGCTCGCGCTTCGTGCTCGCCCGCCTCCCTTGTTAGCTGATAGAAGCACTTGGTTTTATGCACATACTTTCTTAAATAACTTCTGTGTTTATTGTCCGATCGGATTGTAATTTGGAGACTACGTAGATATTTCATTCAGCTTAGTATATGTTAAAGTCAGAACGTTGTATCTTTTATACAGCGCTTACAAATTGAGTTCAAAAATTAAATTATTGATTTGTGGGGGCGGTGGGCGTGGCACCTAACATTTGTAATAAACTTGATCTGCCGAGTACATAGGAACCTTCATTTCAAATTTGGTGTCTCTAGCATTTATAATAGCTGAGATCTGTGTGTTCATCTGGTCAGACGGACATCCGGACATCCGGACATCCAGACAGACAGACATAGCTCAATTTACTCGGCTAGTGATCCTGAGCAAGAATATATATAGGGGCTGCGGGGGTCTGCCACGCCTCCTTCTGCCTGTTACATACAATTTTTTTTTTGCACAAAGTTAGTATACCCTTTTTTGACCATTTTCAATGGTCGAAGGGTATAATTAACTTATAATCAAGCTTTAGTTTCCTAACAAGATCTGTATCACCACCACGCTGGAAGGCCTTTCAACGCTGGACATATTAATTTGTGAGTAAACAACAACAATTGTGCATGACCGTAGGCTTGTGATGTATGTAAATTTTATATTCTCTGGAATGCCCCGCTGATCCTTTTTTGATCACGCAAAGAAAAATATTACAAACAGCAAACAGTTTAAAAAAAAAAAAAAGAAAACGAAAACAAAACACTAAAACGAAACAATGTTAAAAGCTGTTTTTTAACCAGCATTAATTGTGTAGTGGATTTCTAGTATTCCGACACTTTAATTAGAAAACAAATACAAAACAAAACAATTCTATCTTATAAAAACAAAAAAAAACAAACAAATCATATATATTATAAACACACAAGAAATATAAAAAAGAGTTGCACATTGATACACACACTGAAAGAAACAAAAACCAATAATGTTTAAGAAGAAGAAAGTATATCAAATTTTCAAACAAATTTAAATGTAAACTTAAACTATATAAACTGTAAATTGTAAGCCTCATTGATTTAGATTGATTTAGAAGACACCAAGCTTGAAGAAAAATATACCGACATCGAAGAAAAAGATCTGGTAAACTTAACTATTCCAGCTATATTAACATTAGCTGAACTACCAGATCAAGAACTGTCCGATAATCTTAAAACAGAAATACAATGGCGCAAACCAATATTGATTTTCTAAATACAGATCAAAGCTTATAACTGACTTTGATGGTAAAGCTGAAAACTTGACAAGTTTTATAGATGCTTTAAATAAAATAAACTTAATTAAAGGAGAACATGAATCTCTAGCTGTTTCGGTTCTAAAAACCAAATTAAAAGGTACAGCGAGAAATCTGATAAGCAGTGAAACTATAATAACACAGGTAATTTCAAGTCTTAGAAGAAACGTAAAGAGTGAATCAGTTGAAGTGATAACAGCAAAGCTGATGAACCTTCAACAAAAGAATAAAACTGCCAACCAGTATACAAAAGAGGTTGAACATATGACTTAGGCTCTTGAAAGTGCATATATTAGTGATGGACTTTCACTCGATCTAGCCAATAAATATAGCACACAACATGCTATCAAGGCTATGACCACAAATTTGTCCATAGAGAAAGTAAAGCTTATAATGCAAGCTGGTACTTTCAACACAATGAACGACGCTATCTCAAAGTTCGTTGGTAGCTGTACCGACGCAACTGGGAAGAGCGACGCAGTATTCTTCTGTCGCCATAATAGAGGCAACCGTAATGGCAACTCAAATAGAGGCAAAAACAATAATGGAAATTATAACAATTATAACAATTACAACAGGAACAGAAACAATAACCGAGATAAACGAGGAGGCGGTTACCGCGGTAATAACAACTCCAATCGAGGTAGAAGTTATAACAACACAAATAACAAGAACAGCAATGTCCGAATTACACAAGGTTCTTCGGAAAACCAACAAGCACCTATAGATACACAAAACTAGTTTATTCGATCAATCTCAATCTAAACATATATGCAAATTTTTCAAATGTAGAAACAAACAAAAAACTTGACATTCCTAATAGACACTGGAGCAGACATTTCACTTTTAAAAGAAAATGTCAAAGAATACACGAACGTTTATAATAATCAACAGATAAATATTCAACGCATAGGCCAAGGAGTCGAACACTCCATAGGAATGACCAATACAGAAATTCAAACAGGAAAATTCTTATACCACACAATTTTCACGTTGTTAATTTTAAATTTCCAATACCATGTGATGGTATACTAGGCATTGACTTTATTAAGAAGTACAATTGTAAACTTGACTTCAATCCAAATGAAGACTAGTTTATAATTAGACCCAATAACTTGAAATATCCGATTTATGTACCAATTGCATACAATGCTGGAAATAACACAATTCTTCTACCAGCAAGATGTGAAGTAGGCCGTAGAATTTCAATAAGTCCGTCTGATATTGATATATTAATACCTAAACAAGAAATTCAATCTGGTATTTTTATAGCAAATATGGTAGCAAAAGCTAACATGGCTATTGTCCGATTACTAAATACAACAGCAAATAATCAAATGGTGAACCTAGACAAAGAATACGAATCATTAGAAAATTACAACGTCATTAAATCCGACAACACAGAAAGAACGGAAAATGTATTAGCAAAGCTAAAAAAAAATTTTCCGCCACTTTTTAAAAATACACTTGAAAAATTATGCATACAATACTGTGATGTATTCGGACTTGAAACCCAATCAATTACAACAAATAATTTTTATAAACAAAAATTGAAATTAAAAGACAATGAACCAGTTTATATAAAAAACTACAGAAACCCTCACAACCACATAGAAGAAATAAAGTCCCAAGTTCAAAAACTAATTGTAGACAAAATAGTAGAACCATCTGTATCAGGATACAACAGCCCACTGCTACTTGTTCCGAAAAAGCTCTACAGGATTCTAATAATAAAAGATGGCGATTAGTAATTGACTATCGTCAAATAAATAAAAAACTACTGTCCGATAAAATTCCGCTCCCTAGAATAGACGATATACTCGATCAACTAGGAAGAGCAAAATATTTCTCATGTCAACGTATGATGACTATAGCATTCTCTGGCTTAGAACCTTGGCAAGCTTTCCTATACATGGACGACTAGATTGTAATTGGTTGTTCCGAAAAATATATGGTTAAAAAATTTAACAAACGTTTTTGACATATGTATGTAGGAAGTATAACCTGAAATTACACCCAGAAAAATGTTCGTTCTTCATGCATGAACTAACCTTTTTAGGCCATAAATGCACTGATAAAGGAATCTTGCCTGATGACAAGAAATATGACGTCATCCAAAAGTATCCAATTCCCACAGATGCAGATAGCGAAGAAGATTTGTTGCATTCTGCAATTACTATCGACGTTTTATAAAAAACTTCGCCGAGACACATAACGAGTTTATGTAAAAAAGAATGTTCCTTTTGAATGGACAGAAGAATGCCAGAACGCATTTGATTATTTGAAGCAAGCGTTAATGAATCCAACCTTGCTACAATATCCTGACTTAAGTAAAGAATTTTGCGTAATAACTGAGGCAAGAAAGCAAGCATGCGGAGCAGTTTTAACTCAAAGCCATAATGGACTCCAACTTCCAGTTGCATACGCATCTAGATCATTCACAAAGGGTGAAAGTAAGAAGAGCACAACAGAACTGTAGTAGGCAATATATAGTTCTTTTTATTTATTACAGTAGGCAATATATATTAATGTTTATTCTTTTCTTTTCTTTCTTTTTTTGTCGTACCGACGCTTCGAGATCACACTTATTAATTCTTATATTTATCGCACATCGCATTGGTTATATCGATATTATACATCGTTACCTTAATTTACAATAGATCGATATCAAACCGCTGTTATTCTATACGATAGTTATGTTAATACAATATGTGTTTACATTACATGCTATGTTATCATTATCTATTACAGAACAAGAGTTAACAGCGATACACTGGCCAATAGTACATTTTCGACCATATATCTATGGCAAATACTTCCTAGTAAAAACCGGTCACAGATCACTCACATATCTTTTTTCAATGGTTAACCCAAGTTCAACCAGTAAGAAAAGCAACAGTCGCGCAGCACGCGACAGTGGGATACCCTTCGACCTATGTATGTATGTTCCTATGTATGTACCCATATATGTATGTACATATGCACATGCTTTGAAATTAATCCCGACAGATGGCGCTCGCGCTTTGCGCTCGCCCGCCTCCCTTGTTAGCTGACAGAAGCACTTGGTTTACTTTCTTAAATAACTTCTGTGTTTATTGTCCGATCGGATTGTAATTTGGAGACTACGTAGATATTTCATTCAGCTTAGTATATGTTAAAGTCAGAAAGTTGTATCTTTTATACAGCGCTTACAAATTGAGTTCAAAAATTAATTTATTGATTTGCGGGGGCGGTGGGCGTGGCACTTAACATTTGAAATAAACTTGATCTGCGCCGAGTACATAGGAACCTTCATTCCAAATTTGGTGTCTCTAGCATTTATAATAGCTGAGATCTGTGTGTTCATCTGGTCAGACGGACATCCGGACATCCGGACAGACAGACAGACATGGCTCAATCGACTCGGCTAGTGATCCTGAGCAAGAATATATATACTTTGTGGGGTCTGCCACGCCTCCTTCTGCCTGTTACATACATTTGCATTTTGCACAAAGTTAGTATACCCTTTTTGACCATTTTCAATGGTCGAAGGGTATAAAAATGACACGCATGAGGTTGGAATTAGAAGAATATGATTTCACTGTAGAGTATCTAAAGGGAAAAGACAATTTTGTGGCAGATGCACTGTCACGTATTACTATAAATGAGCTGAAGGATATGTCAGCAAACGTCTTAAAAGTCACTACAAGACAACAAAGGTTAGGTTATATCGGCAGGCCCCCAAGTGGGGGCCTCACATAGATCAGTATGATCCTTAGTATTGCCGGATAAGTGATAGAGGCTGTTAATTTATCGATTTAATTATCCCAGTCTAGTGCGCTGGTTAGTTTGGCAAAAGCAAGGAGTTCTTGGGGTGCCAGGCCCGCCGCTTCCTTCAGTGATGCAAGCAGGGGGCTTCCAAGGCATTTCACTCTCGAGGTCATGAGTGCGGGGCAGTCGCAGATGAGGTGTTCCAGAGTTTCTTTTACATCTGGTACCTTGCATTTCCTGCATTCTTCATTGTCGGTAATGCCCAACTTTTTAGCGTGCGTTGCGGTCAGGCAGTGACCCGTGAGTATACCCGTCATTAGTCTACAGTCTCTTCTCGGGAGCTGTATGACGTATTGGGTCAATTTCTCATTCGCATGATTGCACATAGTGCGTGTTATTTTGCAGTTTGTTGTGCTGTACGACCTTCTTCCTGCTATTGCTGCGGCGCTTTCTTCTAAGCTGTGGCTTATCGATCGTAGCGGTATCTTCAGGTCTTCAACTGTCATTTGTCTAGATTCGGCACCTTCCTTCGCTAACTTGTCTGCCATCTCGTTTCCGTCGATGCCCTGGTGGCTGGGAATCCAAAAGATGCGCACCTTCGAGCGGTTGCTTAATGCATCTAATGCTTCTCTGCTTGCCAGTACACTTTCGGAGCTGATGACATAGGATTGCATGGATTTGATAGCTGTCTGACTGTCAACAAAGATGTTAACCCGATTCTTGTTGAGCGTTATCGCAAGTTCTGCAGCCTTCTTTATAGCGAAGACCTCCGCTTGGATGATGCTACAGTAGTCTGGCAATTTATACGACATTTGAATAAGAGGATCTGCACAGTAGACCGCGGCTCCTACGCCGGTTTCCATTTTAGATCCGTCCGTAAATAACTTAGTTGCGTTTTCGTCCATGCCGATTTTCCAATCTTCATGTCCCATTAGAGTGGGCGTTCTGGAGAAGTTGTTTATTGGGGTCACATAGTCCGTGCTATTGAGTGACTCTCCTCCCACTTCACCGTGCCCGTAATTTGCGAGGGCCATATTTCCTGTAGCATAGAGACGTTGTGCGGTTTTTTGTGCTAGTAGTTTGGCCTGTATGTCAATAGGGAGAACTCCAAGTATCACTTCCAAGGCCCTTGTTGGAGTAGATCTCAGTGCCCCAGTAATGCACATCAGTGAGCGTCTCTGTACCCTTTCCATTGTCAGGAGGTATATGGATTTCTTAGTGGCCTTCCACCATACTAGGACGTCGTAGAGTAGTATTGGACGAACAATTGAGATGAAGATCCAGTGCATCAGTTTGGGAGACAGGCCCCATGTGCTACTTAGCATCTTTTGCGATGCATATACATACGACATTGGTCTTCCAGGTCAGCTTGCTGTTCAATACTATTCCTAGATACTTCACGCTCTTTTTGGCTCGAGCATGGCCGCGTTTATAGACGGCGGACTCCATTGCGGTATCTTGTATCTCTTGGTAAAGAGAATTAGATCCGTCTTGTCCGCATTAATACTGAGTCCGACATCCACCGCCCACTTCAGTACTTGTTTCAGTGTACTGTTCATCGAGCTGAGCTTATCGTCGTTGGACATTTGCCCACGATAATTAAGGCTATGTCATCTGCGTAGGCGGTTATCTTTGGGGCTTTCCGTTTAAATTTCTTTAGGATATCGTTTACCAATAAGCCACAGTAGTGGCGACAGCACTCCGCCTTGTGGCGTGCCTCTGTGCGCTGCTTTGGTTGTGGTGGTGGTTCCCCATTCGGCTCTAACTCTTCTGCAGGTCAATAGATTTCCTATCCAAGAGTTTACAGCCTCGTGGGTTTCCGCAGCTCTCAGGGTCCGCATGATCGCTTCCGTAGATACATTGTTGAATGCACCTCAGATGTCCAGAAACGCTCCTAAGGCAAATTCCTTGTGGTGTAGGGCTTTTTCGATGGTGGCTACTAGAGAGTGTAGCGCTGTTTCCACCGATTTTCCTTCTGTGTAGGCGTGTTGGTTGGATTCTGCGATTCGGTTCATGCCTCCTCTTATATGCAGATCCAGAATTTTTTCCAAGGTTTTAAGTAGGAAAGAGGTGAGACTTATCGGTCTGTAGTCTTTCGGTTGCATGTGACTGCATTTTCCTGCTTTTGGAAGGAATACAACACGTGCTGTCCTCCAGGGTACAGGTACATATGCCAGTCTTAGACATGCTTTGAATATTGTTTCCAGTCATGGAGTGACTTTTCTTTGGTCTTCTGCAGCATGGCTGGTATTATGCCATTTAGCCCAGGGGATTTGTAGCTCTCGAAGGATTCTATGGCCCACTGGATTTTGTTTTGTGTGATTATATTCCCAGGTATGTAATACCTACTGGGTTCGTGTGCACTAGTTGTTGTGCATCTAGTATATCTGTGCATCCGGGGAAGTGCTCGCTTAGAAGGGCATTAGTCGCTTCCCCGCTGCTATTCGTCCATTGGCCATCGTTAGTTCTTAATTGGCTCTGAATTGCCGGTTGGCTTGACAGAAGCTTCCTAAGTCTGGCGGTTTCCGTGATCTTCTCGATACCAGAGCAGAAGGATCTCCATGAGTTCCTCTTGACTGTCTGGACCTTTTTCTTGAAGTCACGGAGCATTGTCCTGTATTCGTCCCATACAATATCTTCGTTTGCTTGTTTGGCTAGTTTGAAGATTTCTTGTAGGTCAGTGCGTTGTGCCTTGAATTCTGGGTTCCACCAGGGTGGTCTTTGTTTCCTTCTTGTTATTGAGGTCTTGTACGTAGCGTTAAACGCTGAGGTTAGGTGGTGACAGAGAGTCTTCACGGACTTCTCAATATCCACCGTTGTTGAGATTGGTGTTGGGGATGGGAGTGTCCTTGTCACTTTGGTTTTAAACATATCCCAGTTGGTGGTCCTGGGATTTTTGTAAAGACTTTATGTCACTTTGCACTTAAGTTTAACTTCGAACTGGATGTACCTATGGTCAGAGAAGGAGGGTTTGCTGAGGACCCTCCATGCAGTAACTTCGGTATTTGTACCAGACGCGAGTGTTAGATCTATAACGCTAGATGAGGTGTGACCTACGTAGGTGGGTTCCTCTCCCTATTAGCGATCCTAATATTATATTTTAGGATGAAGTCTAAAAGTGACTCACCTCTATTGTTGACGTCCTTGCAGCGCCATAGGGTTTTCTTACCAGAATTGCAGTTCTAGCTTTACTTACGGTAGTCGAATAGAAGATGGAGTAGTTGGTCGACCCTAGCCAGGCGATCTTGTTGCCCAAAGCGATCTAGGGCTCCTGGACTAGGGCCACGTCGACGGACTCCTCCTCCAGGGTTAGGAGGAGCTCCGCCGACGCCAACTTGCTCTTAAGGAGATTTAGCTGAAGGATCCATAGCTTCATGGCTAATTTCGGACTCCTTCAGCTTGGATGGGTTGGCTATAATGGTCAAGTCACCATCCTCCTCCGCTTCGTCCTCTATATCGAGGCTGTTGGCCGCGTCTGTTAGTGCCTCGAGGTCTTTTTTCGACTTCGCCGACCTCTAGCGTATTGGCGTTTGTGTCATTCGGGTGGCGCTTCTTGAGTCGCAGGTAGACGTTACCTACTCCCCACGCCATCTTCCCGAACCTCGGATGCAGCAGATCCTCGGCCTCCTTGCTGATCTGAAGGACCATTTGTTGGCCGTTGCCTTCCGGCTTGCCAACTTGGAGTACCGTGCAGTCAGTGGTAGGCACGTCCGGATTCTGCCATCTGAGCAATTTGAGCGTCTGCTCCTTTGGTACGACCCTCGGGAAGAGTACCTTGGCTTTCGGTATTGACGGAATACATGTTCTGTCAACTACCTCCAGCTTAGCACCTTCCCAGAGGGCGTCCATTTTGGCCACAGTGTCAGTAACCCACTTCAGGGTGAGGTCATCATTACAGCTCAATATTTTTACCCCATTAAGCCATCCCGCTCCATCGAAGACCACCTCGGCTGAGACCCTGGCTCCTCCATTCGCTTGAATAGGGCGTCCAGCAGCTTCAGCTCTACCAACTTCCATTTCTCGGGCGTTATCCTGCCTTGGGGGTTACTGCGGTCGATGAGCGCGACGACTAGGTGCCGACGCGCCACATCGCTCTCCGTCTCCTTTTTCGGCAGTGGTTTTTTGGGTGTCTTTTCGGCTTTTTGGCGCGGCCGCTTGCTCACGGGCACATCCGCCTTATCGTGGTCTTCGGACTTTTGCCATTTTTTGAGCAGCAGCTCCTCGATCTTATTTGCAAATTGGCGAGAAGTGGCCTTCATCGCCATTTTGCCTTCGAAGTGCTTGCGGCCCTCTTCAATCTCTCTTCGGCCCACTCCAGCTTTTTCCTCTCCTCGGGGGTGAGTTTCTTGCTGCCAGCGAGCCGAGATTTGATTTTAAGGACCGCTTTGAACTGGGCTTTGGCTCTCAGGCCCTCCTTTGTCTTTTTTTGGGCCCTTTCCTACTAGGGGGAGCTGGAACCCTTGACTAGGGACCGCAAGAGGCTTTCTTCCGCCTCAGCACTTATCACGATGCCTTGAGGGTCGCTGTCCGAGTCTACGTGGACTCTGGTACCGCGCCACATCTTGGCGTTTTTAGACGTTGTGGCAGTAGTTGTACAACTGTCCTGGCCTGCTCCCACCAGTACAGAGGTGTGACCGCTGGCGACAAGTAGAGAGGTGTCACCCCCCGTGCCCGCCGGTGGTCACGCCTTCCACCGACGTTTGGGCTTACATCCCAGCCCGAGTTGAATCCTTAGAAGACTCCATCGTACTCCATTTGGTTGATTTTGTTCTTGGGAACCACCCCATAGCATTTTAGGCCTATCTGCCAGGCACCTCTGACCATGGCTTCGGACACAACAGCACCAGACTTTTTATAGTCCTCGCTTCAGCTGGGCCGTGCATTGCCCCGAGCAACAGGACAGTGACTGATTCTGACGTTTGAGTCAATACACAGCCCATTGCCCAGCCGGCACCCTCGTGGAGGGTTAAGTCAGAGGATTTGCGCCAGCCACAAGACAACAAAGTAAACAGAAAAATTTCTGCGCAAAAACAAATATAAATCAACGAGAAGAAACTCTTGTTAACGCTTCTAAGCCCAACGTGTACGAAGTCATTAATAATGACGAAATTCGGAAAGTAGTGACCTTGCGAATAACTGAATCAAAATGTTTATTTAAACGTGGAAATAAAGTTATAGCAAGAATTGATGTTAGTGATCTGTACACCAATGGAATTCTAGACTTAGGTCAGTTCTTCCAAAGGCTTGAAACACAAGCCGGTATACGGCGATTAAACTGATATTTTTACTCATTGTTTCGTAGCACATGAGTTTTTTGTTTAAAATTTTTTAAATTATTTGCATCATACAAAATTGAATTGTTTACACTTAAAGCGTTTATACCATCAACCACATATTCCATTAGTGAATTATTGTCAATATCACCGCGAGAAGATATTTCTTTCAATATCAAAAAATATTCTTGTAATCTTTCACCTTTCTTTATTTTACGATCACTCATTTGTTTATGTAATTGAGCACTGTTTGCTGTTGTTTTAAATTCGTTTAAAAAGGCTTTTCTTAAATTGTGCCAGCTTGATATACCCCGCTCACTAGCTACAAACATTCTTGCCAATCCTTTTAATGATCGTTTGGCAAAAATATATTTTTATTAATCATCCCATTGCATAACTTGCGCAGTATCTTCAAAGTCTTCTAACCACACAAAACATCGAAAGTGTATCGTCACCACTAAATTTACGAATCGAGTCTTCAATGTCACGAAAGTTTAAAGCGAACCTCGGAGTCGCTAAACTATTTCATATACTGGCATCACTACTTCGTGCCATCACTGTAGAGTTCACTCGCGTTCCTTTGTTTCTCACATTCACTTGTTCCAATTCTGCCGTTTCGCATTGATTGTCACATCCTACCAAACTTTGTGCGTGCTCGTAGTCTTCGCTTTGATCGTCTTCGTTATCATCGTCTTCGCTTTCATCTTCATCGTCGTTGGCATTGAAATCAGCGTCACTCAGCAAATTTCCTTTCTTTAAATTGCAAAAAATATGCAAGACAACGTTACTCTTATTATGCAGAATGTTCAATAAATGACATATTAACACTAGATCTGCTTCTGTTAAATTATCGTTTATGTAATCAATTTTTAAATAAATTTTTCATTTATTTCGTCATATTCAAACTCTTTAAATTCGCGTAACCGATTTCGATTTTGTCTATCACCATTTTGTTCAAATATAAATTTATGAAGGAGCACAATATTCTCCTTTCTTTCTTCAGCATCTGCCTTATTACGTCGTATTCTGAAAGCCGCGACATTTTTCGATTTTCTTGATTCGCGCGCGGCGCCACAATGTACATGCGTTTTCTCTTTCTCTTTTCTTCCGTTATACTTGACGTTGTTGCAAACGCAATATGATGAAATTATACTTGAAATTTTTAACTTATTACCTCACTTGCTTATAAAATTTGTATTCTTTTTGCACCGACTTTTTATTTTTAATTTTTGTTTTATTATTTTTCTTTATGTTGAGCCCTCAATTATGTGGGACTTGAGTATAAACTGTTTTGTTTAAAGTTCAAGTCACAGTTGATGTGTTAAATTCACGGTTGTTTTAATATTAAATTAAATGATTTTATTTCATAATACTTTAATGTAGTTTAGTCTTAATGTCGTCTTAGTTAATCATTTAATTCTTTAATATCGTCGTTAATTGAGCGTTAGCCTTGCTCTTTACGTCTTTTGTCTTCGCATCGTCAACTAGAACTCCTCTTCTTCTTATAAATCTACGTCGTTGCCAGTCCGTCGACTATCACTTGGGCCATCTAACTCAGTGTTGCCAGATCATTTCCACAACTAGGCCATCCTACACTGCATTCGTCTCGAATGCGTCGTCGTTCATGCTCATCCAGGGATCGTATATGAAAATTCTCTAAGCGTTTCTAGAGAGTCGAAATTAATTAAACAAAGTGAGACGGGGTGGTTTCGATATTTAAAAATTTATTGTTACTGATGGCACACTTATTGCTGCTTCCTTCACGAGAGCGAATTTTAGAGCGGTGACCACAACTTGGCCACGCACTCTCAAATTTTGCCGTCGGCAATTGCCGATCGACTCAAAACAAGAGAGAGTAATTTACATTTAACGACACTTCTTGTGTTCTCTTAACTGCTAGCTTAGTCCCATATGTTTATGCTGTTGTGCTCAAACATTCCGGCCCTGTTGAAGAGCTCCGGTCTTTAACACATCGGGAGTCGGGCCAGCTTATGGATTGGTCGCATAATTGCGCCTGCTGGTGTTTTTATTTCGGCTATCCGAACCTTGCCGTCCTCCCTTCGAATTGTGCGCGTTACGGGCCCGATTATCCACTGCTGAGGGGGGTGTGTTGTCATCGTGAACTAGCACGACCGCCCCTTCCTTGAGATTGTCCTCGCCTTTGGCCCATTTAGTTCGCTGCCGGCAGCGCCAACAAAGGCTGACCGATGAGTAGGTGGCCTAGCGTCAGCACCTCTCCATCGCTGGGGTCGCAGCTGTCGTCGAGCAACGGCCTGGAGTTGAGCAGCGCCTCGACGTCCACCAGATGTGTGCTCAACTCGTCCTGCGTCAAGTTGGCGTTGCTCGCTCCTCGCAGCAGCCTGTGCTTGGCAGACTTCACTGCGGCTTCCCACAGTCCTCAGAAGTGCGTGGCGCGGGGGGAATGAACCTGCACTGCAGTCCTCTCTCCGCTGCGAAGTTCACCAGCCTCGCCTCGTGGTTGTGGAACGCCGTCTGCAGCTCCCTCAGCACGTTGCTCGCTCCAACGAAATTCGTCGCATTGTCGCTGAATATTGTTTCCGGTAATTCGCATCTCCCGATAAACCTTTTAAAAACATTCCAAAAGGTATCAGTTGATAAGTCGGTTACCAGCTCTAAATGTACCGCCTTTGAGGCAAAACAAACAAAAACGGCAACATACATTTTTACAGGTGGTCTACCCCTGATCCTATAGCTGACATAGAACGGCCCACAAAAGTCTACTCCACTTACTCTAAATGGCCGACCTTCTACGAAGGCAGGCAAATTTCCCATTATTTGCCTCAACAATTTTGGTTTGTATCGAAAACAGTGTACGCAATTACGAACAACTGCAGTGCACAAACTTCGAGCATTTACTACCCAAATTTGCTGCCTCAAAAGTCCAACTAGAACTTTTGGACCAGCATGGTAGTGCCTACGATGCAAAAAACTGACAAATAGTTGAATAAATCCTGATTCCAATATCTTTTTAAGTTCGTTGCAAATAGTGTTAAGTTCTTTTATACTATCTGCTCCTGCCAAAATATCATCAACATAAAAGCACTTCTTAATTACATCTGATCCAATAGGATGTGATTGTGCGTGCATGTTGGCTAGCTCAAACAAGCAGCGTATCGCCAGAAAAGGTGCAGAAGCTGTACCATATGTGACTGTATTAAGTCGGTATGCATTTTTTGTGAAGTATTTTTTCTCTCCACAGAAAAAGTTGGAAATTTCTGTCATTTTCAGAGATATTTATCTGCCTATACATTTTTGAAATGGCAGCAGTTACGGCATACTTATTCAACCGAAAATTAATCAGGATTGAATATAGCTCCCTCTAAATTGTCGGCCCCACCATCCGTGTTTCGTTAAGTGAAACAGCTGTTGACGTCTTACTAGAAGCGTCGAAAACTACACGAAGCTTGGTGGAGGAACTTTCAGGCCTAAGACCGCATTGATGAGGAATATAATAATGCTGTTCTAGAGGAATTCTAAATATTCTTTCATGAAGTCATGTTACATAGTTTTAAGAACTGCATCCGTTGATATTTTACGCTCAAGTTGCAAAAAACGCCTTTCAGCAGTTTGAAAGGACAGACCAAGAACCTTTGGATCGGTCTTGAAAGGGAGATCCACTTGAAACGACCAGAAGATAACTGCTTTACAGTTTTCTCGAAGAACAGTTCACAAGCCTCTTGTTCAGCTGTTTGGCGAACAGCCTTTGATTCGAATGGAGATTGATCCAATTCCCAGAAACGGTTAACTAACGAATCGAGAGAACAATTAGTTTGGGCCATTAAACACCCACTGAACTGATGCCTAGGCACTTGTCCAGTACATTTGCCTGCTACTATCCATCCTAGCAGCGTTTTTTGCATTATAGGAAGTTCAGAACCTAATTTTATTTGCCCAACGCACAATAATTCGTAGAACAATTCTGCTCCCAAAAGAATGTCCACCTTAGCTGGTCTATTGAATTCTGGGTCTGTCAGTTTTATATTTTTGGTTATTTTCCAATTTGAAATACCCATGGAATGTCCAGACTGTGTTGTCGAAATGGATTTCAATACCCAATATTAAGCCGAAAAATTGTGAGAGTTTATGCGCGACTGAACAGAGGCACATATCTTATTTTTGCTATCTATTGTTGCACCGCCAACCATCGTGATAGCTAAAGATGTTGGCTCCCGCTTAAGCCGTAACATCTGGGCCATGCTCTCAGACATCAAATTGATTTGGGAGCCACTATCAAGTAAGGCCCGTGCAGGATGCAACTGACCAAATCTATCTTTAACATTAACGACAGCTGTGGCGAGAACAATTTGTTCATTGTTTGATACATGCCCTGAACACGAATCTGACATAGTCGCTTGAAGACTGGATACCTCACCTTGAGCAGGAGTAGTATACCTGTGAAGCAACGCATGGTGAGGCTTCGAACAAATTCGACATTTTGATGCCTTACATTTTGACACCATATGACCCACAATCAAACAATTTAGGCACAACTTTTGTGTTTTGACGAATTCAAAACGTTGCATAACTGATATAGCAGCAGACGATGGACACGTATCAAGATTGTGCGTTTCTGACTTGCAAAAGACGCACACAGACGATGATGAACGCCCTCCATCAGCACAAGCAAAGGACGATTTAGACTGATGGGGCTTCTTAGCGTCAACTCGCGACCTTGTTTTGTCCCGAGTTGACTTTTCTGCTGACAGATACTGATATCTTTTATTCAATTGTCTAGCACAATCTTCCCAAGACGGCAGCATATCATAGTCAAGCTGCTCTTCAAAACGAGATTTGGTAACATGGTCTACCTTTGCCATGACCATGTGAATTATCATTGCATTAGCAATGTCTTTGTCGTTTCCTAACGACGACTACGAAGAATAAATAGACACCGTATCTATGATCGATCTTAAACTCGATGCAGATGGTTTTCTCATGCTAGGTATATCAAACAGTTGTGAAATTGTATCAAAGAATATAAGACATTTGTTGTCATACACTGCTTTGAGACTAGCGAGGGTCTTTGGGTAGTTACAATCCGTTAATTGGTACGGCTTAACTACCCCTAATGCTTCATTTGCCAAATAAGAAACTAGATGATTGAACTTTTCGACGTTTGACAAGGAATTGTCGTCATCGACTAAACTTTCAAACAGGCACATAAAATTTTTTTGTACTCCGAATGTTTGCCGCTAAATTTTGGCAAACGTATTTTCGGCAACTGAGATCGCTGGCTCGAAACTACGGAGCAATCATGCTCAGGTCTTGGCCCTGAAATCGGCTTGGATGCGTTAATATACAATGCTCTTGTGACTACACCCAAGTCCTCTAATGGCCCTCTAGAATCATTAAGAGGGCTTAAATTATCCAGATCAGTCTGTAAATCCATTGCCTTTTGTATATAACCTTCAAAAAGCTCTAATCGGCATGCTAAGTCTGTTTTATGAGACGAAATTCTCTTTGCTTTAATTGCTGTTTGCATACGAGCAATATCAGCACTAACCTTTGTCAAATCTTTGCAAGCACATTTGTAATTTTGCACTTGTCTTGCTGATTTGTGGCTTTTCACTTGTCTTTTCGGTCTCAGACATGTTGAATAAAGAAAAAACTTATAAAATTCAAAAGGAATAAGTGTCACAAACTTTGTGAGCCACCCTCGTAACGGCTAACTATGTAAATCTAACTTGCTTATACACACACACGCGCAAACTATGCGTTGTGTGAGCAAACAAACGAAAGTGATCCAAGCGATCCGAAATAAAGCAGGCTTAACTTTTGCTGTAACTACTTTTGTAGGCAGTGATGTAAAATGCGGGGTAGGGGTATGCAATGTAAGAAGAGAATATGTATATGCACACGCACTCTATGTGGTATGTAGTAACAAAACGAAAAGAGAAACAAGAGAAAACGAAAATCAAATCAAACGTTTTCTGTGCTACGTTTGTAGACAGCAAAAAGAATATGCGGTGTGCAGGGTGACAAAATGCAAGCGTCCCCAAATGCTAGCGGCGCCGAATGCAAGCGAAAGAGAAGACGAAAGATTGAAAGCGCACGCAAAGAAATGGTCCGAGTTCAACGGACGCAACGACGAAAGGAAATATGTATGTACATAGGTGTGTATGTGCAAACGCAAATATGTATATGCTTATAACTTTATGTATTAACGGACGTTATAAAATTCGCGGTTATATGTAGATATGTATGTGCATATGTAGCAAAAGCGAAATTGCAAAAAGACCGCGATAATTTTGCGTTGGCACAATGACACACACAATTAATGACAATTTGACCACCAGAAGTCTTATATTTAAATAGAAAATGTAAATAAATATTGCCGTTTTGTTTGTTTATTTATGTTTATATCAAGATCATGCAATCGAATATTACTTGCTAGTAAATATAAGAACCAATATATGTATGTGTGTATGTTCATATGTGTATAACTCAGAACTTTTTTGTTCTATATAATATTTGGCGGTTATTTTGTGAGGTAGGCACGAAATAATACTACATATGGCATTAAAGTATTAACATACATACACACATACATACTAGCTTATATATTTTGCATGCAAAGGTTATTACAGTAAGTGCCAGGAATTGAGCTGTTCACTAATTTTTATAATTTTATGTTGAACAAGCGACAATACAATAAACTGTAAGCTCAAATTTTAACACTAATACCTGGAGACTGTCTAGGGAATCAATAGACATGGAACGACGACTATTTTTCATTAGGTCCAGCGGCGACAACAAATACGGCTTGGCAGTTAGGTCGACCGGCGACAACAAATGCGGCTTGGCAGTTAGGTCCAGCGGCGACAACTAATACGGCTTGGCAGGTGGCACACTTTGTTAATAATGTATTTAATTTAATTTTAACCCACACACGAACGCGCAAGCAATAGCCAACCAGCACACAATAATTATCAATCAATTAAAATTGTTTATACAAACACACCGAAGTCCCTGCTCGGCCGCCAATGAAAAATCTCTAAGCGTTTTTAGAGAGTCGAAATTAATTAAACAAAGTGAGACGCGGTGGTTTCGATATTTACAAATTTATTGTTGCTGATGGCACACTTATTTGTGGTTCCTTCACGAGAGCGAAGTTTATACTACTAGAGCGGTGACCACAACTTGGCCACGCACTCTCAAATTTGCCGTCGGCAATTGCCGATCGACTCAAAACAAGAGAGAGTAATTTACATTTAACGACATTTCTTGTGTTCTCTTAACTACTAGGTTAGTTACATATGTATGTTTATGCTGTTGTGCTCAAACAGTATATTCAGCACACGTCGTCGTCTTCTTTGGTCCATCGCTAAATGCTGAATCTTTAATAACGTTATAAGTGTTATTCGTCTTTACGTTAATGATTTTGTTCGGGCCTAAGTATTTGGGCTTCAGCTTAAGTCCTCCACCTAATTGCATACGCTTGATGGCAACTAGCTCTTCTAGGTTGTATGTATTGGCCGTCTTATGTCGTAAATTATATGTGTCTGTTTTCATTTTGCATTTTGATTATTTGCTGTTTCGCTTGCCGTCGGAATTCATCTCGATTGTCATTATAAATCTGGATCATCTCGTCGTGTATAATTCTTTGTATATCCACATCAGTTTTTGTCCGCATTTTGGTACCAATAAGGAGTTCGAATGGCGTCTTTTGGGTACTTTGATAAAAAGTCGTCTATAACAAGCTTAGCTAAAACAGGTACAATGATCGCGTTGAGTCTTTCCACTTGTCCGTTAGCACGTGGTAATCCTGTTGTAACTACGTGATGTTTGATTCCTTCGTCTTTGCAGTATTGTTTAAACTCTTCAGAAGTGAAAGCAGCTCCTTGGTCGGAAATTATAAGCATGGGATACCCAAAGGTCATACTTTGCGACTTAAGTATCGTCGTAACTTCAATCGCTGCCGTCGTCTTTGTAGGATAAAACCAACAGAATTTGGTAAATCCATCTATTATGGCAAGTCTGTGTTTATACTGCTTGTGCGTGGATTCCAAAGGTCCAAGAAAGTATATATCATAGGTCTGAAGTGGCTGCTCGTTCTTCGGAATCGGGTTGAGTTCACCTTCCTTTTTGCCTAGTTTTCTATTAGACACAATATAGGGTATACAGTGACTAATATGCTTTTGGATCTTTTCGTCGAGTCTGGAAACATAAGTCTTCAGTTTGTTTAGTTTAGTTAAAAGCTCTTTTGTTTTTTTTAACTGAAAAATGTCCTCTTTCATGTGCTTGCTTTATAATTTCGTTTTACATTCCAAGAGGTACTACAATTAACTCATCGTCGTTGACCACCTTGTGCAAAATACAAAATTTCATTAAATATCCGTTGTGTGATGTCTTCTCTGCGAGGATGTCCATAATAGCACGTAATTCGTCATCTTGATTTTGCACATATTTTATTTTGCTATGTACGGTGTCGTCCTTAATAATCATGATCGGATGACGGCTTAAAGCATCTACGTGACGTAGTCGTGTTCCACTCCTGTGTTCAATGTCGTAATCAAATTCCTGTAACAAGAGGACCCATCGAGCAACTCGTGTAGATAAAAGATTCTTTTTGTCTATCGTTTTAGCAAAGGCGTTACAATTTGTAATAATCTCCTAGAAGATAAACACGAAATCTGTTTAGTGCTTCTACAACTGCTAGAATCTCCAAATGATAACTGGACAGCTATTTATCTGCTTCGGACGTTTTCTTGCTCATATAATATACAGGGTGCATCAGGTTATCATCAAGTGATTTTTGTAAAAGGACCGCTCCATATTCTTCCATCGAAGCATCTGTGTGCAGCTCCGTCTCGTGTTGTTGGTGGTAAATCTTTAATACCGGCTTCATTGTTATAATTTCTTTTAGCTTATTGATTGCGAATAAAGCTTTTTCATCCATCTGAAACTTTGCATCTTGCTTTAATAGATCGGTAAGAGGTTTCGCAACACTTGCAAATCCTGGTATGAATCTTCGGAAATAACCAACAAGTCCTAGAAAACTCAACAATTCTTTGTTATTTTGTGGTTGTATAAAATTAGTAACGGCTTTTGTTTTTCGTCTGAAAGACTTATTTTTTGGTTTTCAATTAAATTCAATTCAATAAACCAAACGGAACTCTCTGAAACTCAAACTGACCATTGTGAGTTACGAATGCAGTAAACTTACGACTGTTCTTTTCTACGTCAACATGAAAAAATCCGTTTTTGAGATCGATTGTGCTGAAAACTTTAACGTCTTGTAGACGATCCAGCTGATCTTCAATTAGCGGAAAATATAAAACGTCTCGTATATTCAGTTTATTGATGCGTCTGTAATTTACGCAGAGTCGTGGTGATCCATCGCGTTTTCTCACCAATACTACTGGACTGCTGTATTCTGATTCCGATGTTTGAATAATACCGTCTCTGAGCCATTCATCAATCTGATTGTTCACAATGCGTCTCTCGGAGTAGGGCAATCGATGTGGACGTGAAAAAATCGGAGTGTCTTCCTTTAATGTTATGCGCATTTGAATTTGTGTTGTTTTAGTTTTAATCGGTTTATAATTGTTTATTAGGTTTAAGTCTTTACTTTTAATTTGTGGACTTGCCCTTTCATCGATATTTAGTTCAACCTCTTCACTAGTGGCTATTTTCATTTGAAAGTCTTATTCTTTTACTTTATTTTTAATTTTTTTAATCGTTATTCCACTACGTGTTATTTTGATTTCTGCTTGCTTGAAACAGTTCACCTAGAATTATATCAACGTCTAGTAGCTCTGTGCTCACTACCAGAAAAATACTTATAAATTCTTCGTTGTCTATTATAAAAAGATTGTTCAAATCGACCAAGAGGGTTCACTCTGTCTTTATTATTCTTATTTCCAAATCCAATAAGATATATGTTAGTTTCGGTAAGTTCAGCATTTAAATTTTTAAAGGTATCCATCGTCATTAAATTATGTTTACTGCCCGTATCAATAAGCGCTGTAAGTTCATTTTGTTTAATTTTCACAGTCTTACACATCATTGAGTCATTAGCTATCTTGCGCATATTTGTGACGTTTGAATTGTCTTTTGAACTTTGGCATTCATTGGAAATGTGCCCGAAATTTTTTGCATTTGAAACACTTTTTCCCTTTAAGTTTATCAACGCAATTATTAGATGTATGTCCTTTCTCACCACAGTTAAAATATTTTATTTCATGATTTATTTTTGTTGTATTTTCTTTTTTATTTATGTAGAGTTTATTTTTATCCTTACGGCGATTAAACTGATATTTTTTACTCGTTGTTTCGTAGCACATGAGTTTTTGTTTAAAATCTTTTAAATTATTTGCATCATTCAAAATTGATTTGTTTACGCTTAATCAACCACATATTCCATTAGTGAATTATTGTCTATATCAACGCGAGAAGATAGTTCTTTCATTATCAATAAATATTCTTGTAAGCTTTCACCTTTCTTTATTTTACGATCACTCATTTGTTGTTTTAAACTCGTTTAATAAGGCTTTTCTTAAATTGTGCCAGCTTGATATACCGCGCTCACTAGCTACAAACATTCTTGCCAATACTTTTAATGATCGTTTGGTAAAAATATATTTTTATAAATCATCCTATTGCATAACTTGTGCAGTATCTTCAAAGTCTTCTAACCATACTTCAATCGAAAGTGTATCGTCACCACTAAATTTACGAATCGAGTCTTCAATGTCAAGAAAGTTTAAAGCGAACCTCGGAGTCGCTAAACTATTTCATATACTGGCATCTTTACTTCGTGCCATCACTGTATATTTCACTCGTTTTCCTTTGTTTCTCACATCTACGTAGTCTCAAATTACAATCCGATCGCACAATAATTACAAAAGTTATTTAAGAAAGTATGAGCATAAAACCAAGTGCTTCTGTCAGCTAACAAGGGAGGCTGCCAGCGCGAAGCACGAGCGCCATCTGTCGGGATTAATTTCAAAGCATGTGCAATTTACGTCGTAAATTATATGTGTCTGTTTTCATTCTGCATTTTGATAATTTGCTGTTTTGCTTGCCGTCGGGTTTCATCTCGGTTGTCATTATAAATCTGGATCATCTCGTCGTGTATAATTCTTTGTATATCCACATCAGCTTTAGTCCGCATTTTGGTACCAATAAGGAGTTCGAATGGCGTCTTTTGGGTACTTCGATAAAAAAATCGTCTATAACAAGCTTAGCTAAAACAGGTACAATGATCGCGTTGAGTCTTTCCACTTGTCCGTTAGCACGTGATAATACTGTTGTAACTACGTGATATTTGAATCATTGTCTTCGCAGTATTGTTTAAACTCTTCAGAAGTGAATTATAAATTCACATTCAAATTCAAATTATTAAATTCAAATTGAAATTATAAGCATGGGATTCCCAAAGGGCATACTTTGCGTCTTGAGTATCGTCGTAACTTCAATCAACAGAATTTGATAAATCCATCTATTATGGCAATTATGTTTTTATACTGCTTGTGCGTGGATTCCAAAGGTCAAAGAAAGTCTAAATGATATGTCTGAAATGGCTGCTCGTTCTTCGGAATCGGGTTGAGTTCACCTTCCTTTTTGCCTAGTTTCCTATTAGACACAATACAGGGTATACAGTGACTAATATGCTTTTGGATCTTTTAGTCGAGTCTGAACACATAAGTCTTTAGTTAAAAGCTCTTTTGTTTTTTTAACTGAAAAATGTCCTTTTTCATGTGCTTGCTTTATGATTTCGTTTTACATTCCAAGAGTTACTACAATTAACTCATCGTCGTTGACCACCTTGTGCAAAATACCAAATTTCATTAAATATCCGTTGTGTGATGTCATCTCTGCGAGGAGGTCCATAATAGCACGTAATTCATCATCTTGATTTTGCACATATTTTTATATTGTTATGTAAGGTGTCGTCCTTAATAATCATGATCGGAGGACGGCTTAAAGCATCGACGTGACGTAGTCGTGTTCCACTCCTGTGTTCAATGTCGAAATCAAATTCCAGTAACAAGAGGACCCATCGAGCAACTCGTGTAGATAAAAGATTCTTTTTTGACCATCGTTTTAGCAAAGGCGTTACAATTTGTAATAATCTCCTAGAAGATAAACACGAAATCTGTTTAGTGCTTCTACAACTGCTAGAATCTCCAAATGATAAATGGACAGCTATTTATCTGCTTCGGACGTTTTTTTGCTCATATAATATACATATAATTAATTAATTATATAATTAGTTTTCAAAAAATGACTCTTTTTTATGTTTAGCATCAAATCATATTCTGCACATCTTTGAATAACCTATTTCCAGGTTTTTAATTGCCTCGTCTTCGTCTTTCGCTGATATAAGGTAAAGCTATACCTTGAGTTGTTAAATCTCTAAACACTGCATTAACGTGTCGTTGGAGCTGTATGTTGACACTCGGAGAGTTGGATAAACCAAATGGAACTCTCTTAAACTTAAACTGACCATTGTGTGTTACGAATGCAGTAAACTTACGACTGTTCTTTTCTACGTCAACATGAAAAAATCCGTTTTTGAGATCGATTGTGCTGAAAACATTAGCGTCTTGTAGACTGATCTTCAATTAGTGGCAAATGGAAATGGTCTCGTATAATCAGTTTATTGATGCGTCTGTAATCTACACAGAGTCGTGGTGATCCATCGCTTTCTCACCAATACCACTGAGCTGCTGTATTCTGATTCCGATGTCTGAATAATGCCCTCTCTGAGCCATTCATCAATCTGATTGTCCACAATGCGTCTCTTGGAGTAGGGAAATCTATGTGGACGTGAAAAAATCGGAGTGTCTTCCTTTAATGTTATGCGCATTTGAATTTGTGTTGTTTTAGTTTTAATCGGTTTATAATTGTTTAATAGGTTTACGACTTTATTTTAAATTTGTGGACTTGCCCTTTCGTCGATATTTAGTTCAACCTCTTCACTAGTGTCTACTTTCATTAGAAAGTCTTCTTCTTTATTTTATTTTTAATCTTTTGAATCGTTTTTCCACTACGTGTTATAAAAAAAAGGTTTCACTCTGTCTTTATTATTCTTATTTCCAAATCCAATAAGATTCAATAAGCGCTGTAAGTTCATTTTGTTTAATTTTCACAGTCTTACACATCATTGAGTCATTAGCTATCTTGCGCATATTTGTGACGTTTGAATTGTCTTTTGAACTTTGGCATTCTTGTAAGCTTTCTTTGGAAATGTGCCCGAAATTGTTGCATTTGAAACACTTTTTCCCTTTAAGTTTATCAACGCAGTTATTAGATGTATGTCCTTTCTCACCACAGTTAAAACATTTTATTTCATGATTTATTTATTTTGCTGTATTTTCTTTTTCATTTATGTCGGTTTTATTTTTTATCGTTACGGCTATTAAACTGATATTTTTTACTCATTTTTTCGTAGCACATGAGTCTTTGTTTAAAATCTTTTTGTTTACACTTAAATCGTTTATACCATCAACCACATATTCCATTAGTGAATTATTGTCAATATCAGGATTTTTTCTTCTGCCACTTATCGAAGATGTTCTTGACAAACTACAAGCACCGAAATTTTTCAGTTCAGAAATTTTTCAGTTCAGAAATTTCTTTTTCACGTGCCCATCGAGGAAAAGAGCAGACACGTAACGGCTTTCATCACACGAACATTTTTGAATTTAACAGAGCTCCTTTTTGGATTAAATAATTCGTCAGCTGCGTTCATCTGATATGTCAAGCACGTTTTTTATGAAACATATTATCGAAATGGTAATACGGGTTTATATGGAGGACATTGTTATTTTCGCAGAGTGCAGACGTATGCATGCAGAACAGCAGACAAGTTTTGGGAACAGTAGCCAGGTATGGTTTGAGTGTAAAATAGAAAAGTGCAGTTTCTTAAAGCATGTTTTCTCAGGCTGAGGTGCATATCTCAGTCTCGCCAGGGTCTTTACAGAAAAATTTATAAATACTAGGACTACTATGACCTTTAGAAAGAGGGGCTACTAGCAGGTTATGGACTGCTGAGATATGTACAAGGTCCACGTCACGCACATGTACTCGCAGGCCACTAGGTAGTAAATTCTACCACCATGCGGTCCCTTGGAGAACACGTGCACGCGACCCCTGACCGCTCCTTCGTGTCACGCGTGACCTGCTGGCGGCCTGTCGTGGCCGCGGGTACTTTGGCTTATACCCACAATTCGCTCGGTGGTGTATTCCACCACACCGCAACTCGTAAGAGCACACGCACCTCACTTGCCAGCTATCGTTCGCTCACGACAAGGCCTATTGGTGTGTACACACTGCGAATACACTGTAGTAAGATACACAAATGCATATACTCTGTTTAATATAGAGTATGTAGCAACATTGTATATGCAAGCATTAAGTGCAAATGTAATATGACCGCTCAATTATGTATGAGACGGTTAGCGGCGCAGCGTGAGAACTGCTGCGCAAGCACTTTGTAAAAATTGCCTTATATACGCTCACACTTATATATTTAAAAACCATTATGTATTAGACTTAAAGAATATTTTCGCAATAAAGAGCCAGTTAGATATGAACTGGCGAAGAACCAAGAAGCAAATTGTTTTACTCTACATGGCGACCGTTACATAGTCACGATGCTGCTTATAATACTCTTGTTGTTGACTGTATAATTGTGGATACAATATGACTGAGTGAGTAGAGTATAGTGCAGTGTATTGGGAAATAGAATATCGTACTTAAGGTGACCATTATACACCTATACGCCAACACCCGGTTAATAGACAGCTCAAAAAATTAAGCTGAAATAACTTTTGCAAGTAAATGCAAAAAATAGAAAAATCCCAACACAAGTCACATGCTCACTCAGCAGAAAATTCTACAATAAATAATAAAATTATTACCAAATAACCACCAGTTAACCATACAACAATTAATGACAGAGGAGCTAAACTTCAACAATGCTGTTCCTATTGAACAAAGGGATTTGCCGACGTTGCCTTGCAGGCAAATCCAACCGATGGACCAGGCCCACTCACAATAGTTGAGTACAGGGCACGCCAGGAAAAAAGGAAATACCAAAACATAAAAGGAGTGGACGAAGAGCAAAACTCATACAGCAACGGCGACTGGTCAAGGAAATGATCCAGTTGGCCATAGACGAATCATCCCGACAACGCTGCAGCGTATACAACAACTAGACGAGCAGCTTCGCACTGATGCGAAACAACGCAAACGGGCTGCATAATTGCCAATGCCCCAATTTGCCTTTATTTTAATTAATTAATTTTAATATCAAGCCGATGCGGGAAACCGCTGATTGAACAATACTAAACCAAACAATAGGCTTTGTAAAGGGTGGTTAAATTGTAAGGGCCGATTTTGAATAAAACACAAACTATTTAGGAAATTATTGAAATTTTATTTTATTATGATAATTGGTATTACTCAATTATGTATGTAACAAAATATCGGCCAAATGAGCACCGCGACCTCGGCGGCACACCTCCATACGATGGTCCAAATTTTCGATGACGCTGAGGCATAATGGAGATTCTATGCCGTTAATGTGCCGAATTATCTCATCCTTTAGCTCTTGAATTGTTGCTGGCTTATCGACGTACAGCTTTTCCTTTCAAATAACGCCAAAGAAAAAATTCCAACGGTGTCAAATCACATGATCTTGGGGGCCAATTGACATCGCCTTTACGTGAGATAACACGGCCATTGTATTTGTTGCGCAAAAGAGCCGAGGTCGCGGCGCTCATTTGGCCGATATTTTGTTACATACATAATTGAGTAATACCAATATATCATAATAAAATAAAATTTCAATAATTTCCTAAATAGTTTGTGTTTTATTCAAAATCAACATCGGCCCTTACAATTTAACCACCCTTTAGAAGTCGAAAATAATTATTTGTTCTGGATAACCACTATATTAATTATTAAGGCATTAATAATGATAGCCAACGCGCTAATAAAAATTTACAAATTACACAATAAATGCCTTGAAAACGATATCGGAGCACAGCAAACGTTTTAAACGATATCTAAGATATGAATTAAATCAAAATCATTGTATTGCAAGAGTAAATTAAATAAAACAAAATAAAATAGAAATAACTGCTAATTCCAAAGCAATGGGGAGAGTTAGTCACACATTTAAAATGTGCAAAAGAGGAGTTTAATAGGTCTCATAAATGTCTGAATAAAAGTGTACCAATAACAACGGACACTAAAATAAAACATATAGAAATTCTAATAAAATAATATAATATATTGCAGAGGATAATTGTTCAAAATAGCACCAAATTATCACCCCTAAATTATACACAAGTAAAACAAAACATATAGAAATTCTAATAAAATAATATAATATAGTGCAGAGGATAATTGTTCAAAATAGCACCAAATTCTCAGCCCTAAATTATACACAAGTAAGAGAGACATCAAAAACTCTAAGAGAAAAACAGGAGCTGACTGTATAAGGCCATGGATTATCATCGTATACCGTAGGCAATAAGTATAGGTATGCATTTCTAGCGCGTAACAAATTTCATTATATGAGCTTCTTCATGATATTGCGTCTTGTCGTTTTGTCTAATGTCTCACCATTTTCAACGACTGCGAGAGATGTTCAGTGGCTGAGTGGACTATGTCCCGGACTATGAGGCCAATGATATTGAGCGGTGTTCGAGGTTCGATTGCTGCCGCGATCCGATCAACATGTGAAATTCTTATGTATTTCATAAAGTTTTAGTTACGCAATATATGTAATTAGAACTTAGTTTTCTTTCGTCGGTACACAACAGCAACTGAAAATCTAATTGTACATATGTAATACAACTTTGGTTATTGAGTTAATATTGTAGTTTTTAAATAGTTATTACTGATTTATAGAGGGGGGGAAGGGGCGTGTCAAAATTTAAAAAAAACTTTGAGACACTGCACTGCACTGGGTGTTAGAGAAACACAAAAAACAACATAAATATTAATAGAATCACAAACTAACACTCTAGAGTCAGAGTATTCAGACTCAGAAGTAGAAAAACTTGGCTCAATCAAGTATAGAATTTCTAAAAATAGCCTCGTCTCTACTACACGAATTCGATGGCATATTATGTATGTATATACAATCGTGCAATAATGTATGCTGAAGTGAGACGCCAATACATACATGTGGATATGCAGATATGTATGTATGGGCGTTCTACTCGCACATTCATAACATTACAAGGGCTTATGATCTCTGTTATTTTCTATCATTTTAATTGAAAAATATTAAGAGCAAAACAAAATAGGAAACATCCAATTGGAATCGAAGTGAACTTGCAAAGTCATAACAGACAAAATACGGAAAGAGTCACTGCATTGAAGAACGCATTAGTTCGCGTTTTTTTGATGCGTGCTAAATAATATAAAATACTTATAAATAATAATTTAATTTGTTTGACTGCAACTTTTCTTTTAGTTTATAAGAATAAAATAAATAAACAAATAAACAACCGGGAGTTGAACACACGCACTCTCTCGCAGCCTTCCGCCTCTCTAACCACTCGGCCATTGCCTTAGTCCTTGGCCATTCGGCAAAGCTGCATTGTGAATCAATTCTGCTACCATACAATGCAAATAAAAAGTTTAATAAAATGCTGTGTGTCTGACGCTAGATTTGAACTACGGTATGCTTGCGTAAATTAGGTATGCTTAAGAATATATGTTCAAAGTTAGTTTAATTCGTATCACATCTCACATATTTATAGTCCTATTTAAATGAAATTTTCACATAACGCCCGTGGCAAGGAATTTGTCATGAAAGATATACAACTTTGGTTATTGAGTTAATATTGTAGTTTTTAAATAGTTATTACTGATTTATAGAGGGGGGAAGGGGCGTGTCAAAATTTAAAAAAAAACTTTGAGAGGTGGGTGTTAGAGAAACACAAAAAACAACCTAAATATTAATAGAAACACAAACTAACACTCTAGACTCAGAGTATTCAGACTCAGAAGTAGAAAAACTTGGCTCAATCAAGTATAGAATTTCTAAAAAATAGCCTCGTCTCTACTACACGAATTCGATGGCAAGCCCGAAAATTTAAAAAGTTTCATAGACGCATTGAACTTAGTAGACTCACTAAAAGGCGACTATAACACAACAACAGCAGTTAATATTATAAAAACAAAACTTAAGGGACACCCTAGAGATTTAATAACTGACGAGCAAACAATTGCCGCAGTAATTGCTAAGTTGTCTGGTAGAATTAAAGGAGACACGGTGGAAGTCATATCTGCCAAACTCCTAAATATTCAACAGAGAGGCAAAACGGCAAATGTTTACCTCAAAGAAATAGCTAAAGCATTAGAAGGAGCTTACCTTAGTGACGGTCTATCACCGGAAATAGCAGGAAAATATACAACAGCACAGGCTGAGTAGAAAGGAAATGGGGGGTTCTGGGACAAAAAGTGGAGTGAGGGAATTTCTGGGACAAAAAGTGGAGTGAGGTAAAATGCACGCAGGAAAAATTTTCAGGGGTAAAATGTAAAAATCAGGGTTCTAGGACAAAAAGTGGAGTGGGGTAATAAAAATTAATGGGGGTGTGTAAATGAAGGTAATGGGTTGTGAAGAGGGGGGTTAGGTAATAAAGGATCCTAATTAATTATTAGAGTGTTCATAGGGAAATAATCTTGACAGACACCATCCTAGTGACGGTAGTGTGGGACGGCTCGTTTGTGATACCCTTTGCGGAACCACTCCTGAAGTATAAATCTTCGCAAGGGGCCGAGCTTAGCCCTGTGGTGGCTCTACCTGGTTGTAGGGTGCTGCGAGGAAGAGTTTCGCAGTCTTTCTAGCCTACGCTGCTCTACCATAATGCACACACACATATCCCTCATACATTCCCAGTTTTCTGGGGTCTCAATCATACGCCCTACAATATTTTCTGAACTTATATCTACTCCTAAGCGTCTGTTGACGATTTCCAATTCGCCTGCGTAATAAGGGCAGTGGAAGAAAATGTGTTCCACAGTCTCATCGCCTTCATTGCAAAGGTAGCATACAACTTCAGGATCATGACCATACTTGTTCAGGTAGCGCCTGAAACAGCCATGTCCTGTAAGAAACTGGGTCATATAGTAGTCCACTTGTCCGTGGCTTCTTCTGACCCAAGCTTCTATATTCGGCACTAGTCGATTTGTCCACCTCCCACTGCTAGTTGCACCCCACCTTTGCTCCAATCCCTAATGGACTTACCTTCATCGTAGGTAATAGGAGTTTGGCTGTGCCTCTGATTATATTGCGCTTGGTAGTCCTGCGCGGTCAAGTCAGCCGGCATTATACCGGCTAGAACTTGAATGGCATCACCGGATACCGTCCGAAAAGCGCTGCAGACTCTCTGGCTGCTACGTCTCACTACAGCGTTATAGTGTCGGGGTAGGTTGCCTTTTTAAGCGCTGATGCCCATATAGTGGCTGCATACATCAACACCGATACGGTAACACGCGATACGAGGGATTGTATTACCTGCTTTGGTCCCCCGATGTTTGGCATTACTTTCGAGCGAGCGCCGCTTGCACTTTGGCCGCCTTTTTCGCTCATTGCGATATTCGCTTTAAAGATCAGCCTTGCATCTATAAGTACGCATAGATACTTAATTGATGTGCCCGTGCGGATACTAAAACCGTCTATACTGAGCGTCACATCTTCAAGTTTCTTTCTGCTTGAGATGAGAACCGCCTCAGTTTTTTCCCCGGCTAATCTTAAGTCGTGCACACTAAGCCACTGCTTTATCCTTTGCGTAGCATCGGTGCTGTAATCTTTCACCTCCGCCAGGTGCTTTCCAACTATGATGACGGCAATATCATCAGCATATCCGATGATCTTAACCTCATCCCTCAGTGATAGGCGTAATACCCCATCATATACTATGTTCCACAGGAGCGGTCCAAGAACCGATCCTTGCGGAACGCCGCCTGTAACTTGGTATTGTTTCCGGCCTTCCTCAGTGTCGTACACGACTGTACGGTCACTCAGGTAGCTACCGACAATGCTGAGCAAGTACTGAGGCGTGTTGAGGTTACGCAGCGCCTGCATGATATGATGCCAACTCACCGAGTTAAAGGCATCTTTTATATCAAGGGTAATCACAGCGCAGTACTTCTTCTGGCCTCTTCGCCACCTATCTCCTGCTATTGCTTCTTCAGCAATCTGCTTGACCCTCGCGTCTAAAGTTGACCTATTTCTCCTAAAACTGTATTGGTCGTCCGATAGACCACCTACTTCTTCTACGAAGGTGCTAAGCCTGCTAGCTACTACCTTTTCTAGCATTTTCCCCATTGTATCAATCATACAGAGCGGTCTGTATGAATTAGGATCGCCTGGCGGTTTATTACCTTTTGGTATTAGTACCAGTCTCTGTCTTTTCCAGATTTCCGGAAAAGTCCCTGTCTGTATACATTCTGTGTATACTGCTGCGAATAAGGTGGGGTTCGCGTCTACCGCTAACTTCAGCACCTTGTTGGAAACTGCATCTAGTCCCGGCGCCTTGTTGTTTGCGAAGGTACTAGCTATCGCCAATACCTCTCCTGCCCCTACTTCTTGTCGGAATCTACCTACCCCGTCAGTCCAAACATCTGCATCTGTAGGTTCAGTATAGTGATCCCCTGTGTTGGGAAGAGCGTCTCAACTATTGTAGGCAAAGGGTTGAGGACAGGCCGGAGCGTTTGCTCGCTGTCCTCTTATCTTGCTCATTACTGCCTTATATGCCCCACCCCAAGGATTGGTGTTCATACCATCACGCAGGGTGTTAAAGTGCGATGCTCTACTTAGCTTTATCGCTTTCTTTAGTTCCCTTTTTGGGTCCTTGAAGTGTGATCTGAGGATTTCCCGTTCGTCCTCATTTCTACATCGACATAGGCTTCTCGTATGCACTTACGTCTAGAGTCCGCGATCTCGTGGTTCCACCAGAACGCTGGCTTCCATCTTGGGCCGCCTTTGGATTTCTTCGCCATGGAGGCGTCACAGGCAGAAGTCAATAGGTTGGAAAGTGATGTTGCCTTCGTGTCAGAGGTATTACCTTGCAGGACAACGTTGCTGCTCTGCGATGAGGTATCTAAGGACGCCCTCATCCAGAGTGTCTTCTTTCCAACCATTGATTACTCTTTCCTGGGTGCATCTGCTGCGGTGTCTATCTACCCTCATTAATATGGCTCTATGGTCATATGAAGGTTGAGAGGTGAGCATGTGCATGTGTTAGAGGGTGAATGTGTGTACGCAGGCGCCAGTGCATAGAGGCGTGTGATTGTTATGACAAGGGTGTCCTCAAGCATACTTATTGGTCGTCAGCACATAGTTAATCTTGAAATGTGTAAACAGCTACCAACACAACAACAACAGCTAAACAGCTAATCAGCTAATCAGGTAAACAACAACAAAAGCTAAACAGTAACAACAGCTAAACAGCTGAACAGGTAAACAACAACAACAGCTAAACAGCTAAACAATAACAGCTAAACAGCAACAACAGGTAAACAATAACAACAGTTAAAGAGTTTAACTAACATTTTTTATTTAATCTTAAGCTTAGTTTATTATAATGATTAATAATTTTTGTCAGCGTTTTTCCGAATTTTTTCTGTGCTGCATGCACAGATATCTGGTCCTTTTCTGCCAATCTTCCATTACCCGCGTCCTGACCTGGAGCTTGTGGTGGCGGGTATCAGGTTGCTGCTCATTGCTGGTTTGCTGCCTTATGACAAAGAGCTTTTGTACCTCAGCTGCTAGAAGGTCGATTGGTATCAACCCCGCGATGACCAGTGCGGAGTCGTCGGATATGGTTCTGAAACCACTTAAGACCCCCAGAGCTCCGATTCTGTATGTAGACTCTAAGCCCCATCTATAGCTTTTTCTTCTCAGTTGCTTTGGCCCAGACCTGAGCGCCATAGAGCATATTCGTTTTAATTACTTCGATAAGGAGGCGCCTTCGTGCTTGTTTGGGGCCCCTCGTGTTCAGCATTATCCTGTTTAGAGATCTGCCAACCTTGGCTGCTCTTGGGCTGGCATGCATAAGATGCTCTTTAAAGCAAAGTCTCGCATCTAAGTGTAGTCCGAGGTATTATTTGATGGATCTTACTGATCGGATAATAGTGGTTCCCATGTTCAGCTGAATAGTTTCTGGTACCTTCCTACTGCTCATGAGTACTGCCTCCGTCTTATGATCCGCTAGCTGTCGGCCCTATCTACTCAGCCACTCTTTTATGATGGAGACTGCCGTTCCGCATTTCTCCTCAGCATCATGGACTTGTTTGGTCACCACAACTACAGCTACGTCATCTGCAAAGCCTATTACGCAGGTATCTCCTGGAAGCTGCAGCCTTAAAATCCCATCATACATGGCATTCCACAGTATGGTTCCTAGAACTGAGCCCTGAGGTACATCTCCTGTGATGGCATAAGATTTCTCGCCTTCCAATGTGTGGTATTTAAGGACTCTATCTTTAAAATAGTCTTCAATGATGTAATATAAGTAGTCTGGTACCTCGAAGTTTGATATTGCACTGAGGATTTTCGCCCAGTTTGCGGTAGTAATGCGTTTTTGATATCCAGGGTGAGCATCACGCAGTATTGTTTTGTGCCTCCTTTTCATCGAGTTCCTTCAAGGGCTTTCGCAGCAATGTCCACCACTGTTGAAATGGCGTCTAGTGTAGATCGCTGTTTCTTAAATCCGAATTGCATCGGTGAGTGATCGCCTGCTTCTCTTATGGCCCATTCAAGCCAATATGCCAGTATTTTTTGTAGTAGTTTGCCAGCCGTGTCGATAAGACAGATAGGCCGGAACGATGCGGGATCTCCATTTTGTTTATTAGGCTTTGGAAGCAAGACTAGGTTTTGCACCTTCCACCTATGTGGAAACCTGCCTTCCTTCAAGCACAGATTGTACAGGTCCACGAAGGCGCATGGATTTAGCTTAATGGCTAGCTTGATGGCTTTGTTTGGAATGAGATCAGGCCCTGGAGCCCTATCGTTTCCAAGTTTACTTGCGGCTGCTACGACTTCCTGCACTGTAACCTCATGTCCGGTCGGGATCCTGATGTTGTCTGGGGGTGGATATATATTGATTGCTTGCATCGGTGGGAATAATGTATTAATTATTGCTCTCATCGCGTCGGCCTCCATTGGGGGAGCAGGATTAGCAGCTTTAAGCTTCTTAGTTGCCACCTTGTACGCTAATCCCCAGATGTCGTTATCTGCAGCGTCACACAGCGCCTTGAAACAGGTTAGCTTGCTGGTGCGGATTGCCTTTTTAATTACCCTACGACAGATCGAGTACTAAGCTTGTAGAACTGGATGCTCAGGTTTGCCCGTTGCTCTTTGATATTGTTTCCTTGCAGCAATGCAGGCTCCCTTGGCATTCGCTATATCCTCTGTCCACCAGTAAACAGGTTCATGATGCCTTCTATAACCTCTTTTTTCGCCACGCTGCTATTACATGCAACCTTCAGTGCTCCTATTAAGCCATTCGCTGCCGAGTTTGCGCTTTGCGCGTTTGCCGCTTCGAAATCATGCCTTCTCAGGGTGTCGGATTTATAGCCAGTCTGTGGCTGGAAGCGGGTCCTTGGAGACCGGGTATTGCCTAATTCGACGACATTGGCCAAGTGGTCGCTGGCAGTGTAGGCTTCGCTTAGGCACCATTTTGCCTGCCTGGCGAGTGCACATGAAGTGAAGGTCGATGATTGATCCAATTCCACCTCCACTAAATGTGTGCCTCGATCCGGTGTTAAGCAGTCCGATATTTAGCGCTCCAAAGGCTTCCAGGAGTGCTCCGTCTCTCGCAATTTGGGCATCCCCATTCCTCGGACCATGCATTGAAGTCTCCTGCAATCACGACGTTGTGTCTCACACCAGCGTCCTGGGCTATATTGTCCAGGATATTTTCAAAGCTCTGAATCGGAAGGCTGGGGGCAAGATAGCAGCTGTAAATCCAGAAGTTTCCGATTTTTGCTCTCACAAAGCCATCTTCCCGGCTTACTGATTCCAGTTGTAAGTTGTTTCCTTCGCAAATCCATAAGGCTGCATTTCCTGAATTTATGGCGTATTTGTTAGTGCCTGTAGGGCTGGTTTTCCTATAGTTTTCATTTAAAATGCAGACGTGTATCTTAAGTTCTCTCACTGTTTGGGCTAGGAGATCCTGCGCCGCTTTACAATGGTTAAGGTTCAATTGGAGGAGCCTTAGCATTTTGAGTTTTTAATAGCCTCCTTGTATGCCGGGCATTTGTAACTGCCTGTTACATAATCTGCTGGTTGATGGTTGCCGGAGATTGTGTCCTTCGTGCACAGAAGACAGTTGGGTGCATTTTTGCATCCTTTGGCTTTGTGTCCAGGAAGCCCACACTTGTAGCATTTTCCAGAATTGTCTGTCTAGCTTTTGCAGTTGGCTGCGATATGCCCAAAATCAAAGCATTTAAAGCACCGCTTGAGCCTCGGCTGCATCTATATACGGCACACAGTCCACCCAATACGGATTTTTCCCTACTCAGTTAGTTTCCTTGCCTTTGCTACTGGCAGAGACAGAAGCGCAATTTGCATGCCATACTGTGTCATTCTCAGGGATCTGATTGTGGCCTCGTTTCCTTGAAATGCCGAGTCCACCGCTGTTTGGACTTCTTCCTTTGTGACCAGCTCGTCCAGGTCCCTGATGACAATGTCTGCTGTGTCTGCCAATGCTTTGACTGCAGCTCGGTCTCCGATTGCCTTGCATATGGCTCGGGTTTTGTTGAGCCGCAACAGCAGGTCTCCTGTAGCTGTTTTTCGAGCTGCCTGGACGTCTCCACTCAAGTGCTGAAGCGAGGAGTCGCCTCTAATGACTTGAGTAAGTCGGCATATTGGCAACCTTCGCCTGTCAGTGCAATGACATCCTGTCTGACTCTCCTTTTTGCGGTCGTTGGACTTTGGTCCATCCATCTCCCTGGGGAGATACTCCTTCTTCGTAACTGTATCTTCAGCTTCTGGTTTCCCATTATTATCGATGGCTGCAGTTGGGCCATTTGCGACGTTCTTTGGTTTTTTGGGAGGCGTCATACGACTCCCAGAAAGTGATTCCCGTAGTCTCTTTGGCGTCCCTTTATGGCCAGCACTTTCGGTGGAAGTGTGTTGCACAAGCGTCGCACAGTCCGTTTGGGTAGACTTGCTAGTACTGGCAACGCCTACTGAGCAAGTATGCGTGTTCACGTTCCCACATAGCGTTGAAGCCTTCTTCTGGATGCTTATGAGATTTGTGATCTCATCCTTCATGAGTTGGTTTATATGCCACTGACCTTTGTTGAAAATAACTGCCGATAGTCCTTTAAGAATACTGCCCATTTTGGCAATTGCGTTCTTTAAAGATTTTGGATCATATGCGATCTCCAAAGACGCGATTGGCGACGTATGCAATGCCGGCCCGACTTTCTCAGGGGTACGTAGAAACACTGGTCTTCTGCGGAAGGGGTCATGATCCTGCTCTGTATTCAATTGGTTTAGCCCAGAGGGGCCAGGGCCCACCGCCGGACTATCCATCCAACTACCAGTTGGTTTTTGTACAATAAACGGCTGTTCGCTTTTAAATCAATAAAATTGAAACTTTTTTGAAATTTGAATTTATATTTAAAAAGTTGGTTTTTCGCGCCTTTGTGATCGTGGGCCGATCTGGCAACGCCGCACCGCAGTCCGTCCTTACCAATCTGGCAACGCCGCACCAAAAAGCTCCCTGCCGCTGCGATCAGCTGGCAGCGGTGTCAGCTGGTTCTTCAACAGTGCCGCCGGCCACAATGTTAGATTTGCACTTTCACTCAGCTCTCGCGGCGCTCTCCCCGCCCCACCACCAATAAGCGCAGTGATGTGACCTGGGAAAAACTCGCGGTGTGGATTCCAGCACCCGGAAAACGTCGCAGTGAGTATTCCTACAGGTGCAGTAGACCTTGACCAAGCACCTTGCTCTTTCAGGTCAGAGTTCGAGGCAGGAAAACCCCAAAAACACCGGAAAATTCTTCACTACCAAAAAAACGCGCCTTGCTGTTGGATTTGCAATCTACGAGTCGTGTCTGTTTTTTTTTTTATAATACATATACTGGAGGAAAAGTAAATCTTCGAAAGATACCATACGAAGATGGCATGCACGATTCATACCCCTATAGATAATATAGGTTTATGCCTACGTACTAAAAAAAAACCTCCGTACACTCACCAGTCCTTAACGCGCTCACCGGGACTGCCAGTCGAGGTAATACTTCGGTGAGCAGGATGTGAGGCCAGGTCGCACTCCCTCTTAGATGCGTTAGCATGTAGCGTGACCTCCCCTTCCTTAACTCTTTAGTCGGCCTTTACGACAAGCCGAGCCCACTGAGGTAGTATTCTAGCCCCGCCACCACACAGGGAAAAAATCTCCTTAATTATTGTACAAATTGTCTACTGTCTACCGAAATATTACTAATTACTAACGACCTCTAAAGAAATAGAAAATAAAATTAGAATATAAAATCCGATTACTATATTTATCCTGAGAACAAAAACTATGTACCAGCTCTATTGGTCATCTCATCGGCTCGGACCCTCTTCATCATGTTAATGATGATGCCATGCCCCAGGTTCCATGCATCTTTGTTCGCCAAAATGGCGGAGAACAATCCTCTTGGGCTAAGCGGCACTCCGGACAGAGACCTTAGCTGATCTTTGTCCAGAGTAAACCGCGAACAATTCAAAAGGACTTGTTCCGCTGTTTCCACAGCGTCGGTGCAGTAGAGGCACTGGGCTGAATCTACATGGCGAAACCGCAATAGATAAGCACGGAAGCAGCCATGGTCAGTAAGGAACTGGGTCAGGTGGTAGTCCACTTCTTTGTGTTGACACTCTGCCCATTCCGCTAACACTGGGATGAGCTGATAAGTCCATCTCGCACGGTGCGACGTTTGCCATCTATCCTGCCACTCTCTCTTCAGCCACTCTTGAGACTCTAACCGAGAAACGCCATCTCGAATAAAGCCCAGTGCTTTGACCTCGAGATCGATGGGCGGCATGCCTGCCAGGGGAAGTGCTGCGTCATCTGAAATCGCCCTGAGTCCTCTAATGAGTCTGAGGGACATAGTCCGCTTCACCGATCGCGCGCCTTTAAGGTAAGAACTCTTATTTGTGGCTGTGCTCCAGATAGGCGCAGCATTTAAGAGCGTGGCTTTTGCTACCGCCACCAGCAGCTATCGAGCCGGTATCCTAGGTCCTCCCATGTTTGGCATGATCCTTGCCAATGAGGCAGATGTTATCCCTGCCTTCCTTCTAGCATAGTTTGTGTGATCCTTAAAGGAGAGCCTGTGGTCTATAAGGACACCCAGGTACTTTAGCCATCCCGCTGAAGTCACTTGGATCCCATTAACTGAGACCTGCTCAGCAGAACAGCCTCGGTCTTGTGCGCCGCGATTTTTAGACCGACTTTCTCCAGCCAGTCGATGGTCGATCTAATCGTCGCGTTGCACTTTTCCTGTAACTCTGTTAGTGTTTTGGCGACCGCTGTTATTGCCACGTCATCTGCAAGGCAGTGCAGCTCAGCTCCGATGGGCTTGCTAACGCCCAAGATCCCATCGTACATAATGTTCCACAGGATCGGTCCAAGTACCGACCACCACTTAGAATTGTAGGCCATCTTGCAGTGTTGAAGGCGTTCTTCACGTCCAGCGTGACGATTGCGCAGTACTCCTTCCTGCCGCTAAGCCATCTGTCACCATCGACGGCGTTCTTGACTATATCTGCAACAGCTGAGAGCGCATCAAGTGTACTTTTTCCCTTGCGGAAGCCGTACTCATGCCTACTCAGGCCATTGGAGCTATCCGTTATTGCCTCTATGCGAGCATACAGAATACGCTCGAATAGCTTACCTACTATGTCCAGCATACATAGTGGGCGGTAGTTGCATGCACCTTGTGCTTGCCCCTTAGCTTTCGGCAATGGTACGAGCTTTTGGCTTTTCCACCGCTTAGGAAAGACCCCATCCACGAGGCAGTGCTGAAAAGTGTCCCTGAAAATTTCGGGTCGCGCAAGCGCCACCGCCTTGACCACCACTCCCGGAATTCCATCCAGGCCAGGAGATTTATTGGCCTTAATACGCTTTGCAGCCTCGACTACTTCGCTTACTGATATGCAAGGGAAGGGAGACGCAGGGGTATCTTCTAGTGGCTGCCAGAGCGTGGTCTGTTCAAAGAACAGCTTCGCCACAAGATTGGCCATCAAGTTGGGTTCAGATGGAGTACCTTCCCTCTTTCTTAACTTATTGCTTACGAGTTTGTAGGCGAGACCCCAAGGGTCGTCGTCTACGCTCTCAAGAACGTCCTTAAAGGTGCGCGCTTTAGCAGCCGATATACCTTTTTTGTGCTCTGCACGCTTGGCTCTGAAAACCTGGAGAAGTTCGGCGTGGCTAGAGTCTCCTCTGGCTCGTTGCGCTCGTGTCCTAGTCCTGTTGCATTCCAACCAAAGCTTGTGTAAGGGGTCATTCCACCAGTGGACAGGAGACTTACGCTTTGCCTTGCTTTTTCTCTGCATCGTAGCATCGCAAGTTCAAACCAGCAGCTTCATAAGATTGGCCACCATCGTCTCCGCATGGCCGGTTGAGATGGTTAGGGAGTCGATTTGATATGACAGAATATCATTATCAAACTTTCTAACATCCCAAGCTTGACCGAGTGAGTTCCTCCGCATACTGGGTACCGCTCCCATTAGTCGCACGCATAAGGTTATCAGAGCATGGTCGCTCAGCGTTACCTGAGACTGTACCGGAGACTGTACAATTTGTGAGCCTCTGCTCACGAAGGTAACATCAATATATGACGTGCCCCTGTCGTTGTTGAAGGTCGGCTTGCGGCCGTCATTCAGCAGGATCAGGTGGAGCAGACTCATGGAGTCAGTCACGGGTCGCCCTCTGGAGTTGGAGACGCGGCTGCCCCATTCTGTTGCCCAGGCATTGAAGTCGCCTGCTATAATCGTTGGCCTGCGCCCCCTCGCATTGTTCACGAGCATGTTGAGCATATCATCAAATTGATCTGGGCTGTCACTAGGAGGCGCATAACAGCTGTAAATATGCACACCTTTGATCCTCGCATATGCAATGCCACGCATTGGCGAGGTCGCCCGATCCTGTACATGGAGAGGACTGCAACACTTGATAGCCGCCTTACCCGACTCATCAAGGATCAGACCCGAGTTACCGCCACCCCGGAAATAGGGTTCGCTAAGGAGCATGATGTCAGCATTGCGCTCCGCCGCTGTCTGAGCATCTGCGCAGTGATTGACATTGAGCTGGATAATGTTTATGTGGATAATGTTTAACATTATAGTGACTCTTAGCTCCTTTTTTGGCTCGCCTTGATGGTCGGGCACGCAAAACCACTCGTGGTGTGGTTCCTGTTCACCTCACTGCTGCAGATCAGGCATTTAGGTGGTGCCTCGCATCCCTTTGCCTTATGACCGCCCCCGCCGCAACGCAAGCAACAGTCAGACCGATCAGTCGCCTTGCAACTGGAAGCATGGTGGCCGAAACCCAGACACCTAAAGCATCTCGTAAGACGTACATCCTGGATGATGCGGCAACGTGACCAGCTTACTGTTACCGTACCCTTTTTCAGCAATGTGATCGCATCATTCGGGCTTAGCATCGCCGTCGCTATCTGGGTGCCATCCCGTATCCGGACACACTATGTGGACACACTTGCTGCTTCTTTTACCCTTACTTGTTTACCCCTTGTTGGGTTCTCCTGATTTTTTTGACAGGGCAGACTTTCTTCTCTGTCTGAGTAGCGGTATCCTTGCAAGAGCTCTCTCTTGCAACACCATCTTCCAGCTGGATCGCTCTGGCATTGAGAGCGGTCAGATCAATGATTGCGCCTTTAGTCTCCTTAGCACCAAATTAATTTTAGCACTCATCAATGCTAAGATACTCCGCAAGCCTTCATTGTACCCCGACAGGTCCAGTGGGCGTATTGGCGACGTGGGAGGGGATTTAGACGCTATTTTTAGAGTCGGCACGCTGATAAGATCAGTGATCTTTTTTGACCTTTGATGGTAGACGCTACAGAGACCAGGCTAGCCACCTCCACAGCAAACTTTCTAACATCCCAAGCTTGACCGAGTGAGTTCCTCCGCATACTGCGTACCGCTCCCATTGGTCGCACGCAAAAGGTGATCAGAGCATGGTCGGTCAGCGTTACCTCATCGGAGACTGTACAATTTGTGTTTGCTACTAAGCCTCTGCTGACGAAGGTAACATCAATATATGACGTGCCCCTCTCGTTATTGAAGGTCGGCTTGCGGCCGTCATTACTTGATCAGGGCTGTCACTAGGAGGCGCATAACAGCTGTAAATATGCACACCTTTGATCCTCGCATATGCAATGCCACGCATTGGCGAGGTCGCCCGATCCTGTATATGGAGAGGACTGCAACACTTGATAGCCGCCTTACCCGACTCATCAAGAATCAGACCCGAGTTGACGCCACCCTGGAAATAGGGTTCGCTGAGGAGCATGATGTCAGCATTGCGCTCCGCCGCTGTCTGGAGATAGAAGACTCTGAGCAGCTGCGCAGTGATTGACATTGAGCTGGATAATGTTTTATTATCATTATAGTGGCTCTTAGCTCCTTTTTGGCTCGCCTGGAAGGTCCGGCACGCAAAACCATGGTGTGGTTCCTGTTCACCTCACTGCTGCAGATCAGGCATTTAGGTGGTGCCTCGCATCCCCTTGCCTTATTTATTTATTTATTTATTTTTATTTATTTTATTTATTTAACGTCTGGGGAAAATAAAGCAAGAATTAACGATCCAACATTTGCTGCAAAGGATTGGGGAAAACCCAGTAAAACCCAATCAGATCGGTGGATTAATGTTAGTTATTAGGATGAGAAGTTAATTCATTAAGGATAGATAATTTAACAGAGTAGAGGGAGGACTCTGAGTTGAAAACTCTAAACAGTCTATTGTAATCAGCACAGAGAACTCGGAAAGGGTCATGCAAGCTGTAATTATTAGGACAAAAGGCTAAATAAAGTGGCCTAAAATTACGAGTAACTCTAGAAGGAATACAGAAATTGATTAGGTTAAGTAGAGTGGGGGAATCTATATCGTACTTTATTAGTTTTACGATAAACATAACACCTAACATAATACGACGGTTAGTTAAAGAAGGTAGTTTAATTAGAAGGAGTCTACTAGAATATGGTGGTAAGTCTACACCCGAAACCCAATTAAGACTACGCAAGGCAAAGAGTAGGAACTGCTTTTGAACAGACTCAATTCTATCTTGATGAATATGGTATTGCGGCGACCACACGCAAGACCCATATTCAAGAATTGGACGAACAAGAGAAGTATAAAGCAACTTAGTCGTATAATGATCCTCGAATTCTTTGGTTTATCTTTTGATGAACCCAAGTAGACGAAATGCCTTATTGACAATTTGTGTTATGTGACGATCAAATTTCAATTTATGGTCAAAGAGGATACCTAAATCCATTACTTCAGATATTCTTAAGAGTGGGGTTAAGTTAAGATTATAGTCGATGACATGATAGTTACCTTTGTAAAAATGACATAACCTTGCACTTCAAACAGTTTAGATGTAGTAGATTATGTCTACACCAAGCAAAAACAAATCAAGATCTGTTTGTTGAATGTTATTAATAGGATCACTATGTGTCAAACAGAGTTTCACATCATCAGCATACATAAGAATGTTAGAGTGAAGAAGTATAGAAGGAAGGTCGTTAATAAAAAAGGTTAAATAGCAAAGGCACAAGGTGGCTACCCTGAGGAACACCAGAAGTGACTAAGATCGGCTTAGAGAGACAGTCTTTAAAAGAAACTCGTTGAGACCTATTAGTTAAATAATCGGAAATCCACAAAAGTAGCTTTTGAGGAAAACCAATCAAATTTAACTTTTGGATTAAGAGTCTATGAATTACGGAGTCAAATGCTTTACTGAAGTCAGTATAGACCACATCAGTTTGCATTTTGTTCCGAAATCCTAAATTAATGTGAGAGGAAAATTCTAAAAGATTAGAAGCTATGGATCTTGCCTTAATAAACCCATGTTGACTTATGACCGCCCCCGCCGCAACGCAAGCAAGAGTCAGGCCGATCAGTCGCCTTGCAACTGGAAGCATGGTGGCCGAAACCCAGACACCTAAAGCATCTCGTAGGACGTACATCCTGGATGATGCGGCAACGTGACCAGCCTACTGTTACCGTGCCCTTTTTTCAGCAATGTGATCGCATCATTCGGGCTTAGCATCATCGTCGCTATCTGGGTGCCATCCCGTATTTTACGCAAGCCACGCACTGCATCCGGATTAAAACTGATGCCCTGGAACTGAGAGGATAAACAGCTGAGGAGTTCCTCTGCTGTCGTTGCCTCATCCATACCGCTGATGGAGAGTGCCATTCTCTGAGCACCCGTGCGGATAGCTGCCATTTCCTTCAGGGACTCTTCGAGTACCCCTCTAAATGTGGACACACTTGCTGCTTCTTTTACCCTTACTTGTTTACCCCTTGTTGGGTTCTCCTGATTTTTTTGACGTGGTTGCCAAAAACACTTAAGTTAGGGTCCGCTTTCAACTTGCGGAGCATATCAGGATATGACGCTTCACCAGTCTTTTTAGGCCATGGATTTTAAAAAAATTCATGGTCTATTGTGTTTGTCGGAACGGAAATGTGCGTAACAGGCAGAAGGAGGCATCTCCGACCCCATAAACTATATATATTCTGAATCAGTATCAGTAGCCGAGTCGATTGAGCCATGTCTGTCTGTCCGTCTGTCCGTCTGTCCGTCTGTCCGTCTGTCTGTATGAACACCTGGATCTCAGAAACTATAAGAGCTAGAGTCATCAAATTTTGTGACAACATACATATATATTGCAGTGTCTCAAAGTTTTTTTAAAATTTGGACACGCCCCTTCCCGCCTCTGTAAATCAGAAATAACTACTTAAAACCTACAATATTAACTCAACAACCAAAGTTATATATCATACATGACAAATACCTTGCCACGGGCGTTATGTGAAAATTTCATTAAAATCGGACTATAAATAAGTGAGATATGATACGAATTAAACTCACTTTGAACATATATACTTAAGCAGACCTACGTGTAATTTACGCAAGCATACCGAAGTTCAAATCTAGCGTCAGACACACAGCATTTTATTAAACTTTTTATTTGCATTGTAGGGGAACAGAATTGGTTCACAATGCAGTTTTGCCGACGGGTGAAGGAGTGAGGCAATGGCCGAGTGGTTAGAGTGGCGGACGGCTGCGCGAGAGTGCGTGCGTTCAACTCCCGGTTGAGGCGGGTGCGAATTTTCATTTTTTAATTATTTCTTATTTTATTTATTTTTTTTTTTTTATTCCAATAAACTAAAAGAAAAGTTACAATCAAACAAATTAAAATCAAGAAGAAGCACATGTAATGAAATTTGGTACGCGCTAGAAATGCATACCTATACCTATTGCCTACGGTATACTATGATAATCCATGGCCTTATACAGTCAGCTCCTGACTGTAGCGTTTGTATTTTTAATTATAAAAGCCTCTGGCTTCTTGCGCAAGCGCTTAGGCTTTACCTTAGACCACGTCTCTTTGCTAGCGTCCTTGGCAACAGCCGCATAGCTAACGGGAATTAAATCCTTTGCTCAGAGGAGGCTTCACTGAGGGGCGCTTACAGGGCGCTTCACTGAAGTATCTTTCAGTGCGCCGGTGGGCAGACTTTCTTCTCTGTCTGAGTAACGGTATCCTTGCAAGAGTTCTCTCTTGCAACACCCTCTTCAAGCTGGATCGCTCTGGCATTGAGAGCGGTCAGATCAATGATTGCGCCTTTGGTCTCCTTAGTGACGTGGCGCTGCGTCTCGAAAGCGGATAGCACCAAATTAATTTTGGGACTCATCATTGCTAAGATACTCCGCAAGCCTTCATTGTACCCCGACAGGTCCAGTGGGCGTATTGGCGACGTGGGAGGGGATTTCGACGCTAATTTTAGCGTCGGCACGCTGATAAGGTCAGTGATCTTTTTCTGACCTATGGTGGTAGACGCTACAGAGACCAGGCTAGCCACCTCCACAGCACCGCGAATGCTTGGAATTTCCGCCGTTGTATGAGGTACCGTTTGAACCCTCACAACCACTGGCGCAGAGATACCAACGCCCTGAATTGCAATTTCCGCGCCTCTCGTGGGGGACCTCGACATCCTGGAACTTTTTTTGAATGGGTCGTTGGCGTTGGGGGCAATGCCCCCCTGGGTTGTCCATTATCTACCCCTTTCTAGGTGGCCCACTCCAAAAAAAAATTATCAATTTAAATTAAAATAAAAAAAAATTAAATATGAACTTAAATTCTATAAACTTAAAATCAAATTAGAATTTAGATTTTATTATTATTATTATTATTATTATTTAATGGGCAAAAAACAAATCCAAATTTTAATTAAAAAATTGAATTTCGCGCCCAACGGTCCTAACGCAAAAATGATCGCACCGCAAGAATAGGCGTATCAGAAAACAAATTTGAATTTTAAGTTCAAATTTGAATTCGAATTTCACGCCCAACGGTCCGTCGATCTGGCAACGCCACACGCACAAGGTCGCTCACTATAATAATGCTTAGTGATAATAATAATAGCCTGCGATCAGTTGGCAGCGCTATCAGCTGGTTTCTCAGCGCCGCCCGCCACAATGGCGCGACTAAGAAACAAAAACAAACAAAGCGAGGAAGCTTGAGTGAAAGTTATATTTACACTTTCACTCAGGCCTCGCCGCTGTCTCCGCGCCCCCACCACCAACTAGCGGGGTGATGAGACTTGGAAGAAAACTCACAGTTTGGGTTCCAGGAGCCGGAGAACGTCGCAGTGAGTACTCCCTACAGGTGCACCAGACTTTGACCAAGCACCTTGCACTTTCAGGTCAGAACTCGCACCAACCACAAAAGATTCATGTTTCTGTATTATTATAACAAGATTTACAGAATTCTAAATGTACTCCAAATTGTGTTTTTATAATATTAAAATTTCTAACTTTCATGAACATGTTCTTTGACTTGATACGAAATTGTAGATCTGCTTTAGTTAATAAATTTCCAAAGTCATATATTAAAATATTAATTTTATTTATTAAATTTGTAAAATTATTATTATTGTTTTCCTCCATTTTTAAAGATGTTCTCTCTCGCAACTCTCAAAGTAGTCTAAAATTTGATGAGCATTATTCAATGCACATACCGCTTTCGTACAATGTAGTGAACAAAATGGGAACTGGTTACCATTCATTTCTTTTAATGAAGGAGAACCAAGTTCATAAATATCCGTTAAGTCATAGTTTTTGTTTGCGCCGAAACGCGCCGCCTGAAAGTAGGCAGCATATCGGCGTAAACAGTGCGAGAGTTACCGAGGGCTCTCGCGCTCTTTTATCCAACATTTCCATATTTATGTTAAGTTAGGCTTAAGTTAAATATCCTATGTACACGAGATCAGTTGAAAAAATATAGTGAAGTGAACACCACGCGCCCCGCATTGTCTTTATTTTTCGATTTGTTTTTCGCGTCGGTTCCGATCTTTTCCAGATTTTCACCCCCGATTTCACGATCCCCCAAGAAGGAAGACTTCATTGCCGCCGCCACAAACAGTTTTTTAGAAAGTTTTTTAGAAAAAAGTTTTTTCATATCCTTTACAAATTACTCGTTTTCCACTAGTTAGTTTTCTTATATGTTGTTGTGATTCTTTATAGTAATTCAAACCGTCATTCCAGTAAATTTTATGGTAGGTATAATGGTCGCCGTTGCACCATTGAAACGAATGTCAACAATTTGTCCTTTTATCGCAGTGATATTGGTAGCGATAAAAATATTGCTGATTTTGTTTATCTAAGTTCTCAACCTGGCTTAGCAACATAATCATGTCCACAGAACACACTAGCAAGATCACATCAAACTTGTTGCTTCGAACATGTTCGATGATGTTTGCTGTTGCCGTGCGAATTGATCCCCTAGTTTCAAACCAGCATCCGTCAATTCGAATTGTATGTCAAAGCTTCAAGCATAGGCTTAAGGGTCATGTTCCGCTCAGATGCATCTTTGTAGGTGTTGAATCACAGAAAAAGCTCTTCTTTGCAGAGAGCCTGGTCTATAAATGCTGCTACCCTTCTCTATTTGCCCTCTTTTCTGATCGGTTGAAACTATAAGTGTCCACTCCACGTCGGTTAGCGCTGCGTTTGCTACACGTGTTGAGTATATATTCGTGCGTTTATATTTCGATAAGTCTGTGGAAAAAATACAGCTGCATATAGTGCACAAATACGCAGCTAAATTAATTTCCGTGTCGGAAAAAATTATTAATTTAAATACGGAAAAAACCATAATTCCAAGACACCGAAGACATAACCACATTTGCCACGCCCATTTTTCTGGACCAGAAATCTGAAGATCAGCCTTCCCGATCCGCTTAAGAGCCTATCATTACTTTCTTTGTGCTCAGCACAAGAAAAGGTATGTCACCCCCTCGTATTTGTTTGATTGAATTATTGTACTAAAGTCCTCATTTTGCACCTAGATAACCTGGTTGACGCAAGTCCCAGTTACCCAGCCTGCACCAGTCAACGACTTTGGTAGCCCACCTTTATGCAGATGCTTCTGCTTGGCATTGGTGTGGGCTGACGAATCTCTGACGAGTATAGTAATTGGAAATTTGGAAAACCAAAAGTTCGCTTGGAGCGCTCAGCGCTGTCGCCACATTCTGTTCTACTGAACATTGGTTGAGTTTGCCGAAATTCCTACCTTGGAAGTCTGTTGCGACAGAAACATCCAACGTTGGATACCTTTCCACGTGTGCATCGCCTCTCTCCCTACACTGGGATCGAGCTTTACCGTGCCTCACCCCCCCTTGCAACGCAAGTGCAGCTGCGCAGCCACTAGAAGCTTTCTAGCGTCGGCTTATCTTAGTTTAGTTATTAGTTTCTTTGCTTACACTCGGTCCGTGTATTTCGATTGAATATTTTTTTATATTTTTTTGGATTTAGATCCTCCGGGTTAAATATGCCACAAGCAGTATAGTAGTATAAAAAGTGAAACGCCAATCATTGAATGTTTCTAATTGCAAAATTTCGTTGACAAAACGCTATGCTTGCAGTGTATGTAAAGTAGTGAATTCGCAAATGTTAATTTTGAGCTGATCACCAATCAATTATTTAAAAATACAAACGCTACAGTCAGGAGCTGACTGTATAAGGCCATGGATTATCATAGTATACCGTAGGCAAATTTCATTACATGTACTTCTTCTTGATTTTAATTTGTTTAACTGTAACTTTTCTTTTAGTTTATTAGAATAAAAAAAAAAAATAAATAAAATAAGAAATAATTAATAAATGAAAATTCACACCCGCCTCAATCGGGAGATGAACACACGCACTCTCGCACAGCCGTCCGCCACTCTAACCACTCAGCCATTGCCTCACTCCTTCGGCCATCGGCAAAGCTACATTGTGAACCAATTCTGTTCCCATACAATGCAAATAAAAAGTTTAATAAAATTTGTGTCTGACGCTAGATTTGAACTTCGGTATCTTGGGTAAATTAGGTCTGCTTAATTATTATACATATGTATATGTTCAAAGTGAGTTTAATTCGTATCATATCTCACTTATTTATAGTCCGATTTTATTGAAATTTTCACATAACGCCCGTGGCAAGGTATTTGTCATGTAAAATATACAATTTTGGCTGTTGAGCTAATATTGTAGTTTTTAAATAGTTATTACTGATTTACAGAGGCGGGAAGAGGCGTGTCTAAATTTTAAAAAAACTTTGAGACACTGCAATATATACGTATGTTGTCACAAAATTTGATGACTCTAGCTCTTATAGTTTCTGAGATCCAGGTGTTCATACAGACAGACAGACAGACCGACAGACGGACAGACAGACATGTCTCACGACTCGGCTACTGATACTGATTCAGAATATATATAGTTTATGGGGTCGGAGATGCCTCCTTCTGCCTGTTACGCACATTTCCGTTCCGACAAACACAATAGACCATGGATTTTTAAAAAATACTAATGTTACTGTTGCCAGTCCCTTAAATATCACAATTCCACTAAAAACGAACTCATATGCAGAAACAAAGACAATTTAACCAATATTTAAAAGTGCTTAATAAAACATCAAGAAACATACAAACACATCAACACAAACACACATCTACATCGTTGGAAGGCCTTTCATCGTGGAGATTCATGTAAGTGAGAAAATAAACCCTTATTTATTTTATTGTTTAAATTTCAAGGTTCTGCAATTGTCATTTCGTTTGAATGTTTTAAATTGTTTTCCAAGTAGACATAATTCGTACGTACGTACATATATATGCATACGCGCATGTGCATCGGCAAAGCTTTACCGCCGGCTCAGTGATGATGAGTGCGTATGTATGTACATATTTGTGATGTAGTCTATGCAAAAACACATACAGACATACATACATACCGAAGCTCGAGCCGAATATACATGTAAGATGTTTATTAATAGTTCATATAAGAAGTTAATTAATGGTTCAATCCAAATGTTTATACTAGAAACTTATTTATTATCGAAATTATAAATCGCGCTTAACTGCCGTCAGCAGTTTGCTTTTTCGCTTTTTCCCGAACGACTTTTTTTGTTGCAACTTCTCTTTTCGACTGCCACGATCAGCTGTCTTCTCTTCTTCTTCGCGTTGCCATCCTTCTCTCAACAACTTCCAGGGGAATGGCAAAACATCAGTGTGATGTCACCTTACATTCGGCCCTCTGATCTTCATCCGTCCCGGATGACAGCAGCTCTTCATTCTCTATTACGAATTTCCAAACTTTCATGTTGTCGCAGCTAGTTGCTGTAACACGCGGTCCTTCGGCGTCCTTATCAGCTTTTCTTACATCGAAGCGCCCATGGCGCTTTATTTTGATGATTTCGTATGGACCCAAATATGAGCTGGCTAACTTGCGTCCTGCTACGAACTGAGTCCTCTTGATGGCGACGAGATCGCCAAGCTTATATCCATGTTCCGGACGACGTTTTTTGTCATGATTCTGCTTGTAGATTTTCTGAGCCTTTTCGATATTTGCCGCCGCAATTTTACTCGCTCATCGTTGAATTGCTCAATCAGCTCTTCGTTTACCAAGTCAAGCACTTGATCTTCAACTTTGGTGTTAATTTTAGTTCCGAACATCAGCGCGAATGGCGATGACTTCGTAGTAGCGTGTATATGTGAGTTGAGCGCCCTTTGCACTCGTGGTACATACTTGAACCATTTTGACGGCATTCTTCTGCAGACAACTTTGATATAATTGAGAGAATTGACCGATTCACTCGCTCAATTTGGCCATTTCCTCTGGCGACTCCCGTTGTTGACCACACATGCTCCACCATATTTTCTTTTAGAAAGTCTGTAAACGCATTCGACGTGAATGCAGCGCCTCTGTCACTGATAATGCGCCTCGGAAATCCAAAGCCCAAAGACACCTGCCCACTCGTTCAACTTCTTGATAAATTCTTCGTGACCGGTAGATTTCGTTGTAAACAGCCAGACAAACTTGGAGAACCCATCAACAGCTGCAAATATGTATTTATATTGCTTTGACGTAGCATCTATGGGTCCTAGGTGATCCACATGCAACGTATGGAGTGGCACATCACCTTTTGCAATACAATGCAAGAAGCCTTCTTGCTTGCCCAATTTTCTGCTGTGTATGATACAATTGATACAATTAGCAATAACATTGGCTACTTTACCTTCCAGGTGAGGGATGTAAAACTGCTGCTGAATACTGTGCATCGTTTTTTGAGTGGCGAAGTGACCAGCTTCGTGAGCATTTCTGAACACTTCCCGCTCCATATGCTTCGGTACCACTAATATCTCGCCGCCTGCGACTTCTTTAAAAAGCAGTTCACATTTTTGCTTAAAGTTTTCATATGGACTGTTTTGCAAAATTTTGATCACTGCTTTCACATGATCATCTGTTTGCTGTGCTTTTCCCAGACGAACAGCCATTTCTGTGATCACATTGTATACTCGCAAAGGATACCTACTTAAGTAGTCCACATGCCTCATCTTTTCAGCAGCTCGGTGTTCTATTTGTACATCAAAATCTTGCAAGTGTAGGATCCACTGAGCAACTTCTCTTGGCATATCCGTTTTGTTGGTAGTATGCTTGAAAGCGATGCAGTCTGTGATCAACTTGAACTTGATTCCAAGCAGATAATGCCTGAACTTTTTGAGTGCTAAATAAGCCGCCTTAACTTCCAGGATGTAACTGTGCTGCTTTGATTCTGCTTGTGTCGTCTTCTTGCTCCAAAAATAAATCGGATGCAATTTTCCGTCAAACTCTTGGAATAATACTGCTCCATATCCGTCCTTGCATGCGTCTGTATGCAACTCTGTTGGTGCATCTCTTTCATAAATCCGTAGAACTGGTTCTCTTATCAATAAGTCTTTTAATTGCTGTATTGCCTGCAGCTCCTCTAGACCGATCTTGAATTTAATATCCTTTTTTAATAGCTCCGTAAGTGGCCGTGCTACTTGCGCGTATTGTGGCACAAACTTACGAAAAAAACCAGTAAGTCCTAAGAACGCTTGCACAGCTTTGATATTCTTCGGTGTAGCAAAACGACTTACTGCTGCAGTTTTCTCAGCGCCTGGCCAGATCCTTCCATCTTCGATGACATGGCCCAAAAATTGTATTTGCTGCTGCAAGAAACTACATTTTTTCCAGTTTATTTTTAAATCATACTTAGCTGCTAACTCCAAGACTTTTTTTGATTTCTGCATACAATCTTCAACATCTTTAGCATATATAATTATGTCGTCCATGAAGAGCCAAGATATGATTAACAAATCTTATAAATGCGGCTGGAGAGTTTTGAAATCCAAACGGCGCTCTGTTGAATTCGAAGAGTCCTTCTCGAGTAATGAATGCTGTATACACCTTGCTGCTTTCCTCCACTGGTACATGGAAGAAGCCATTTTCAAGATCCATGATTGTGAAAAACTTGGCAGCTTTGAGTTTCTCAATCACATCTTCGATAAGCGGAACCGGAAAACGATCTTTTAGCACCATACTGTTCACTTTCCGATAGTCGACGCATACTCTCAGAGATTTATCTTTCTTTTTCACGACTACAACTCTGCTTGCAATATGTGACGTCGATTTACGAACAATCCCTTGCTCGAGCCACATATCCACCTGTTGTGCTACGGCTTTTGCTTCTTCTTCAGACAAACGGCTTGGCGCCTGGCGAAATGGTTTCACAACTCCATCTGGTATAATTTCCATTTTTATAGGACATTGCATCTTTACTGCTGGCGACTTGTAACTGCATTCGATCATTTCTTCAACAATTTGCTTATATTTTAGTGGGGCTAAAACTGAATTTGACTCCTCCACCACGTTATAGACCAGCTGATCTTCTTGTTTTGATGTACCTTTTTGCTCAGATTCATAAAATTTAAATCCATTTTCATCAGCTGTAAAATGCAATTTTTTTATAAAATCAAATCCCAATATTGCTTCGCAATTCAACTTGCTACTTTCTACAACCAAAAAATGTTGTTCTGTTTTTACTAGGTCCACATCAACGTTTGGGATAAAAGATCCAATTGGCTTCGTAGTGGTATTACCGAGTCCTTTCAATACCGATACGCTTCTGGACAACTTAACTCCTTTTAAATTCCTTAGCGCATTCTCATTAACTAGTGACACATCAGCTCCTGTATCTAATAGGCATTCAACTTCGCCTCCATTTATAGCTACTGTTTTCCTACGATTTTGTCCGGTAATTATGTTTACACTGCGAACTTTTTGTGGGCAGTCGCGTGATATATGACCGTTTTCGTTACATTTGAAGCATTTCATTTCAGCTGTGCATTCTTTCCTCTTATGGTCCGCCGATGCGCAATTAAAACTGTACTCTTGTTTTTTTCCATCAACTTTCTGTGTACTCGGAGACTTTTTCTTTTCAATGCCAATATGCTCAATGCGATTCTCGCTTCGCTCTTGTACGAGCTCATATAAATCATACTCCTCTTTTAGGTTTTTGAACGTCGCACATCGATACATGCTAACTTTAAACTGTTTTTGTATCTGCAACCCATCTACTATATAGCGCAAAACTGCTGGCTCTTCAATGTTACCGATACTGGCAATCTTTTTTCATATTTAGCAAATATTCATGAAACGATTCTGACTTTAATTTTTTCCGTTCACGTAATAGGTCATGAATCTCCGCACTGTTCAAATGTCGCTCGAACTCATTTATAAGTACATTCTTAAGTGTTTCATAGTTCGATACGCACTCCGATTCTAAAAACAACTTGGCAGCATTAATCATTTTACTTCGCGCTTGTACATATTTCTGTTTGTCCGACAACTCATATGCATCAGCATTCTTTTCGAAAATTTCGAACCACTTTTTTACAGGCACTGATACTCCATCAAAGTCATTTATAATTTTCTCGATACCGTCTATCGATATTTTCGTTTGATTTACGTTTCGTTCATCGACTTCGACTTTCAACGCTAGCAACTATAACAGCTGATCAACTTTTATGTTCACATCTGCAATATTATTTGCTTCCATGATTGTTTCTTAATCCCAAAAACTCTCTTCAGGAACACCTACTACATATTCCTCTCTCTGATTTTTTTTTTGCTGGCGTACGAGCTGGTTTCGGCATTTTTTATGATTATTCTTTTATGCGTACGCTCAAACACAACTGCAAACTTTAACTGAATTTCACCACGCTTATAGGAATTTTCAACAGACGCCGACCGACGCTAACGATTTCACATTGGAATTTTCAACAGACGCCGACCGACCGCTATACGAATTTCACCACCTTTGTGTCTTTTTGCAAATTTTACACGACGTAAAACAACTTAAGTTTTTGGTATTTTTAAAGTAACTCCACAACTGTTCAACTGTACGACTTTGATTTGGAATTACACTTAACTGCACCAACGACTGTCAACTTTCTGCTGCTTCTTCTAGTATTTACACTCAGACAGGTTGAGCCCCCAAATGTAAGATGTTTATTAATAGTTCATATAAGAAGTTAATTAATGGTTCAATCCAAATGTTTATACTAGAAACTTATTTAATATCGAAATTATAAATCGCGGTTAACTGCTGACGCTGCTTTTTCGCTTTTTCCCGAACGACTTTTTTTGTTGCAACTTCTCTTTTCGACTGCCACGATCAGCTGTCTTCTCTTCTTCTTCGCGTTGCCATCCTTCTCTCAACAACTTCCAGGGGAATGGCAAAACATCAGTGTGATGCCACCTTACATACATACTGACATTGAATTGTCTGCTTTGCTAACAAATTAAAATCAATATTTCTTTGCTTAATTCCATGCTAAATTATTAAATACAAAAACAATATTAAAACCTACTAAAATTCACTTTTATTTATGCCTATGTAAATATATCTGTAGCTACCTAATATATAATAAATATATATAATTATTTATATATAAATGTGTATATGGTGAGGTATAGATTTATATATATATATATACATAATACATTGCCTACCATATATGGACAATAACATTCATTAAAAAAATAATATTTACAATTCTCTGCTATTACTATAATCAATGTTAGCGAACAAACCAGAATACATACATATATTACTGCACCTGCCTACCTACATACATACATATTATCAACGAAAGCTCACGCATGCATGATCAGCTGTCGCGCTGGTTCAATGTTCGGCTTAACTACACTAGCCTACACAAACTTAGTAACATTAGATTAACTATTCCTGCGATTTAAAATTGTATGCTGGTAGACTAAATAAAATATATTTTCTTAAGAATTAATGTTGTTAGCCTTCTGTTGTTACCCCAGTGGACAACAAAATAAGTACACTTTTGATTAAATATAAATAGCCTAGCCTTCTGCTGGTAGTTTCAGTATAGTTTTAGTTTCAGATCATGAAATACGATTGTTTGTTTATGTTAACAAATGCCATCTACCGAAGAAATGTGTTATCAATTAAGAAATAAAGTATAAGTTATAAAATGAATCTCTAAATACCTGAATAAATCCTGAAGACATGGTATAATGATTAGATAGTCAATTCTGTTATTGGGATACTCTCTTACTGCCTCGCGCTGAGTATCATGGTTGGGTAGGGTACAGACTGTTTAATTTTAAGTTAGCTGTTCGTAACTTTTCGAATACTTTTCTGATTGACATTATATGTCCCTCTAATGAAGTGAAATAGACAATAATATCTAAGTAAACGGGACAATCCTTATAGATTAGTTCTTATAAAAGGATATTCATGCAACGCTGAAATGTTGCTGGTGCATTTTTGAGACCAAAGGGCATTCGAGTGTATTCGTAATGTCCATATTTGGTTGAGAATGCAGTTTTGGCTATTGCTCGCTGGTCCATTTGGATTTGATGGAAACCTTTTTTCTAGATTAATAGTGGTGAAATACTGACAACGTCCGAGTTTGTCTAGTATCTCATCCATTACAGGGATGGGGAACTTGTCATCAATGGTTATTTCATTGAGACTGCGGTAGTCAATGACTAAACGGTATTTCTGTTTGCCTGGTGCATCACTCTTCTTTGGAACTCACCAAATAGGAGAACAGTATGGAGATTTAGATTTTTGAAGGATGTTTTGTTGTAACATTTCGTTAATTTGGTTGTTGACTTCGTTGTCAAATGCTTGTGGGTATTTGTAGGATTTTTTATAAATCATGTTTTTTTATTCATCATGTTTTGTTTGAATTGTGTGTTTAATCGCACTAGTGAAGGTCAAATTTTCACTTTCCTTGTACTGAATATAAATTAATATTCAGCGACTTCGCTGGCTTGGCCACATAGCTCGTATGAGGGAACAACTCCAGCCCGATCCGTTTTCGATGCGGTAGTTGGCGGACAACGTAGGAGAGGAAGACCACGCGCACGTTGGAGAGACCAGATGGACGCAATTCTTGCGACGCTTGGGATCACCAACTGGCGGTGTCGCGCACAGGACAGAGGAGCGTGGAGGCAAATCGTGCATCAGGCTGTACCCCGTTAGGGGTGTTTATGCCATATATATATGTACTGAATATCAGGTATTCTAGCCTGAATACATTTGATTCTGTTAACTCGTCTTCAATGGCGTAGTTATCAGGTATTGTTAGAAGGGTTTCTTCTATGTTTAGAGGTTTTTTCTCTATTTTAGATAGACTGGGGCACTCATTGGTAGCTTGGGACCTATCTTGTTGTTCGTGGGAATTCCAAATTTTAAATGGGTAGCCATTTATTATGACTGTTTGGTTTGCATAATTTATTTCTGCATTGGTTGCTTCTAGGTAATCTCTACCTAAGAGAAGATCATAACTTTTAGAAAAATTATGAACATAGAAGGTCTGTCTCGTTGGACATAACTTGCTTGGATGCAAAGAAACTTTTTGATTAAGTATGATAGTATGGACTTTTACATTTGAAGGTTTAGTAGGAAAATTAAAAAAAGTTTTGTTTGATTATATTAATAGAAGACCCTGTATCTACAAGGCATTTAAGAACCTTATTGTTCATTTTTATTTTTAGGTATTGGTTTCCTCTTCGGAGTCGCTTTCCGATTTCGAGGCTGGTTGAAGAAAATTTTCTCCTGTGTCCATTTTATGTTGGGCACTGGAGCTCTCTTTGTCTTTTTACAGGTGGATTGGGTGCATTGGTATTATGCGATTGGCTATGATTCAAGGGATTCTGAGATCTACCGTGATGGAGTTTTTGTCTAAATTTGTTCATTACTTGCTGGTTTTCAGCAGGTTTTGAACTTGAAGTGGGGTTTGAATTATGTGAAGTTGTTGTCATTGGTGTGTTGACGTAATTTTGATAATCTCCTTTATTCTTTGAACTTTTGTTTTGAGAATTTTGATTTGAATTATTTTGCGATTTTGAACGATCACTGAAGGTTAGTTCATAGACTCCTTCTTGTTGTGCTACTGATTTTAATTTGGACACACTAGTAATTTCGTGTCTGGCAAGGGTCATGATAAGTTTATCTGGCAACTTTCTAATAATAACATCTTTTACTATATTATTGAGGGCATTTGTGTATAATACTGTATTATTATGATTATTTTCTAGCATTAATTTATTCGATATAACAAAAGATTTATTTTCTATTTCTTCAACGAACTTACGTATTAATGGAGAATGGTGTGTTATATAGACGTCTTAGAAGTTCCTCGCAGGGGATGTGAGTCTTGTACTCACTGATGAGGGCTGTCATCAAATCGGTCCATGTGCTGGCTCCTGATAGTTGGGACACTCTTTGGGCATCTGCAGAGATTTGCATCTCTGCCTTTGACGTACATCCGTAGTAGGATATAGTCGAAGTATAAATTCAATTCTTCGGATGAAGGCGCTCAGTTCCTGGGGGTTTCCACTGAACGAGGGCACTTGCCTTATTTGGCTCAAGGCTTGGTTGAGGTTTTGGTCGAACAATACTTCGTTGGCCATTATATTACTTGTTTGGGGATGTTGTGTCTTTAGACGTTGTTTTTGCACTTTTGTGGTTGTCCTTGGTAGTGAAAACTACTGTTTTTTGTTTTTACACTTTTTGTTAATTGTTTTTACAAGACACCGAAGACATAACCACATTTGCCACGCCCATTTTTCTGGACCAGAAATCTGAAGATCAGCCTTCCCGATCCGCTTAAGAGCCTATCATTACTTTCTTTGTGCTCAGCACAAGAAAAGGTATGTCACCCCCCTCGTATTTGTTTGATTGAATTATTGTACTAAAGTCCTCATTGTGCACCTAGATAACCTGGTTGACGCAAGTCCCAGTTACCCAGCCTGCACCAGTCAACGACTTTGGTAGCCCACCTTTATGCAGATGCTTCTGCTTGGCATTGGTGTGGGCTGACGAATCTCTGACGAGTATAGTAATTGGAAATTTGGAAAACCAAAAGTTCGCTTGAGGGCTCAGCGCTGTCGCCACATTCTGTTCTACTGAACATTGGTTGAGTTTGCCGAAATTCCTACCTTGGAAGTCTGTTGCGACAGAAACATCCAACGTTGGATACCTTTCGACGTGTGCATCGCCTCTCTCCCTACACTGGGATCGAGCTTTACCGTGCCTCACCCCCCTTGCAACGCAAGTGCAGCTGCGCAGCCACTAGAAGCTTTCTAGCGTCGGCTTATCTTAGTTATACCCTTCGACCATTGAAAATGGTCAAAAAGGGTATACTAACTTTGTGCAAAATGAAAATGTATGTAACAGGCAGAAGGAGGCGTCGGAGACCCCATAAAGTATATATATTCTTGCTCAGGATCACAAGCCGAGTCGATTGAGCCATGTCTGTCTGTCTGTCTGTCTGTCTGTCTGTCTGTCTGTCTGTCTGTCTGTCTGTCTGTCTGTCTGTATGAACGCACAGATCTCAGTTATTATAAAAGCTAGAGTTACCAAATTTGGCAGGAAGACTCCTGTGTACTATAAGCAGATCAAGTTTATTTCAAATGTTAGGTGCCACGCCCACCGCCCCCACAAATCAATAATTTAATTTTTGAACTCAATTTTTAAGCGCTGTTTAAAAGATAGAACTTTCTGACTTAACATATACTAAGCTTAATGAAATATCTACGTAGTCTCTAAATTTCAGTCCGATCGGACAATAAACACAAAAGTTATTTAAGAAAGTATGAGCATAAAACCAAGTGCGTCAGCTAACAAGGGAGGCGGGCGAGCGCGTAGCACGAGCGCCATCTGTCGGGATTAATTTCAAAGCATGTGCATATGCATATGTGTATGAATTTAAGAAATTAAACTACACGGGAACATACTAGGTCGAAGGGTATCCCACTGTCGCGTGTTGCGCGACTGTTGCTTTTCTTACTGGTTTAGTTATTAGTTTCTTTGCTTACACTCGGTCCGTGTATTTCGATTGAATATTTTTTTATATTTTTTTGATTTAGATCCTCAGGGTTAAATATGCCACAAGCAGTATAGTAGTATAAAAAGTGAAACGCCAATCATTGAATGTTTCTAATTGCAAAATTTCGTTGACAAAATGCTAGGCTTGCAGTGTATGTAAAGTAGTAAATTCGAAAATGTTAATTTTGAGCTGATCACCAATCAATTATTTAAAAATACAAACGCTACAGTCAGGAGCTGACTGTATAAGGCCATGGATTATCATAGTATACCGTAGGCAATAGATATAGGTATGCATTTCTAGCGCGTACCAAATTTTATTACATGTACTTCTTCTTGATTTTAATTTGTTTAACTGTAACTTTTCTTTTAGTTTATTAGAATAAAAAAAAAAATAAATAAAATAAGAAATAATTAATAAATGAAAATTCGCACCCGCCTCAATCGGGAGTTGAACGAGTTGAACACACGCACTCTCGCACAGCCGTCCGCCATTCTAACCACTCAGCCATTGCCTCACTCCTTTGCCATCGGCAAAGCTACATTGTGAACCAATTCTGTTCCCATACAATGCAAATAAAAAGTTTAATAAAATGCTGTGTGTCTGACGCTAGATTTGAACTTCGGTATCTTGCGTAAATTAGGTCTGCTTAATTATTATACATATGTATATGTTCAAAGTGAGTTTAATTCGTATCATATCTCACTTATTTATAGTCCGATTTTATTGAAATTTTCACATAACGCCCGTGGCAAGGTATTTGTCATGTAAGATATACAATTTTGGCTGTTGAGCTAATATTGTAGTTTTTAAATAGTTATTACTGATTTACAGAGGCGGGAAGAGGCGTGTCTAAATTTTAAAAAAACTTTGATACACTGCAATATATACGTATGTTGTCACAAAATTTGATGACTCTAGCTCTTATAGTTTCTGAGATCCAGGTGTTCATACAGACAGACAGACAGACAGACAGACGGACAGACAGACATGGCTCAATCGACTCGGCTACTGATACTGATTCAGAATATATATAGTTTATGGGGTAGGAGATGCCTCCTTCTGGCTGTTAAGCACATTTCCGTTCTGACAAACACAATAGACCATGAATTTTTTTTAAAATCCATGGCCTAACCAGTAAGAAAAGCAACAGTCGCGCAGCACGCGACAGTGGGATACCCTTCGACCTATGTAGGTATGTTCATATGTATGTACCCATATACATGTAGTTTTTTTGTTTATAATAATGTTTATTTAAACAAGTAATTTAGCTTATAAGTGTAACAAAATATTAATGTTCTTCAAATTTCACATTTGATTATGACAAAACTTACTTCTTTTAAATTTAGTAACAACCGCTCTTGGCAACTTTCTGTACTCAACTTCCTATTATACCCTCGTTCCCTTTCTATCGATAACTTGCTCTTGTCTAGGGTTGCATTCTAATCAGGGCTGCAATGTAGAAGTATCGAAACATTTAATATCTATTACCACTGCGAGTATTCTTACTGGAACCAATTCCCACAATCGGCCCTCCTGATAGTACATTCGCCTCGAATGGATCAAGCCATGGTTTCATATACTCTGCAACTGTAATTGTTTTTATAGGACCTTCATTATCTCCTATCTTTTCAACTTCGTACCTCCCATGATCTTTGATCTCAACCACTTTATATGGGCCCAAATATTTACCCTTCAGCTTTAGCCCTACTCCGTACTGTGTCCTTTTTATGGCTACCAAATCGTTAATATTATACTGTTTCTGTTGCTTTCTTTATAAATAAAATGCTTTTCTATTTTCTTCCTGTATCTCCCTAATATTTTCACGAGCTTCTTGCCGCAAATTTTCACGCTTTTCATCTAACTCTCTGATCATAAATTCGCTTACTAAATCTTTTAGCTCATTATTATCAGAAACGCGCATATCTACTCCAGTTATTAACTTAAAAGGTGCAATTTTCGTGCTTCTTGGCTCTGTATTATTAATTACTTGCTGAACTTGACCTAAATATTTATACCATAATCCTGCATTGTCATTACTTAATTTAGATAACATTGGAACTACAAGCTTATGCATCCGTTCCACCTGGCCATTTCCACGAGGTACACCGGTGGCAATGAGCAAGTGTTGAATATTTTCATTCTCACAATATTCTTTAAAGGAATTCGAGGTAAACGCGGAACCTCTATCTGAGACAATTCTGTAGGGGTTCCCAAAATTAACTGCTTGTTTTTTTAAGCACTCTATAACCTCATCGACACCTGTACTACGGGTTGGATACAACCAAACATATTTTGAAAACCCATCTACCACAACTAAAATGTGATTATATCGCTTATTAGTCAGTTCCATAGGGCCAACATGGTCAATATGGTATGTAATAAACGGTATATTACCCTTATAGATTGCTGTCAAAAACCCTTCCTTCTTACCAGACTTCGCGTTAACTATCATGCAACGAACACAACTATCTACAACACGAACAACTTTTCCTTTCAATTTTGGAATGTAATACGACTTTTCCACTAAATCTTGCGTTTTAGCAGCCGAGAAATGACCTTGGTTATGAGCAGTAACAATTATCTCGTTTTCCATCTGACCAGGGACGACTATGAGTTCTTTATTTGGGTCCTTAAATAGAAGCTGATTTTGAATATAAAAATCGTCATATGAATCTTTAGCGACCAATTCTCTAACCCCTCTTATCCACTCATCTTGCAGCTGGGCTTCTCTCAATCGATGGATCAAAGTATCTGTTATAAAAAAGCAAGACACTCGGCTCAAAGCATCAGCATGTTTTAACTTGGACCCTGAACGATGTTCTATTTTATAATCAAAATCTTGCAAATATAATGCCCAACGCGCTACTCTTAAAGGAACTTCTTTCTTTTTCATGGTCATCATGAACGCGTTACAATCAGTTAGCTAGTAAAAGATATACCAAGAACATACACGCGCCATTTCATTAAAGCTGCTATTATTGCTAAAACTTCTAGCTCATACGAACTGTAATTCTCCTCACATGGCTTAGTTTTCCGACTCATAAATTGTACAGGGTGAAACATATTATCATCAAGATCTTTTTGTAATAATACTGCCCCATACCCATACTTTGACGCATCTGTGTGAATCTCTGCTCGCAATTTCGGATTATACAGCTTTAATACTGGCTCACTAACTGAAGCTAATTTCAGTTCTTCAAATGCTTTCCGCTGAACTTCAGCAAATCCAAACTTAGCATCTTGCCTTAAAAGATCTGACAATGGCTTAGCAATGGCTGCATATCCATTTATGAATTTTCTAAAGTAAGACGTTAACCCTAAAAAACGTTGTATAGCCTTTTTATCTTTGGGTTCCGGAAATTCTGTAACGGCCTGTATCTTCTCTTTGCTTGGGGTTATGGTTCCATCTTGAACGATATATCCCAAAAATTGACTCTCCGATGTAATATCTGGCATTTGCCCCAATTAATTCGAAGTCCATTTTGAGAAGATACTTCTAACACTTGCTTCAATTTTCTTATCCCCTCATCAACATCGTTACTAGGCACAATAACATCATCCATGTAAAGTATTACAATGCCACTAGCGAGCAACTCTCGTAGAACAGACATTATAAACCTAGTGAAAACTGCAGGCGAATTCGAAATGCCAAACGGTACAAATAAAAATTCGTACTGCCCGCTTTGAGTCACGAACGAAGTGTACTTTCTTGAAGCTGCTTCTACGGGCACATGGAAAAACCCATTGGTCAAATCCAATGTTGTGTATATCTTCGCATTCTGAAGCTTGTCTAAAACATTGTCCATGTGTGCCATCGGAAAATTATCTCTTATAATTTTCTCATTTAATTTGCGATAGTCGCAGCATAGACGCTTTTTCCCATTTTTCTTAGCCACCAGGACTACGGGTGAAGCATACTCGGATGTACTTGGCTGTATGATACCTTCTTTTAACCATTCCCGCACCTGCTCATCTACAAAGTTTTGGTCACTATACGACTGTCGCCTGGGATGCTGATAAACTGGAACGTCATCTTTCAAAACAATTTTCATCTCAACAGGGGCATCTGTGTTACGAATTGGACAATATTGTTCGATCATCTCCAACACCGTTTTAGCTTCAGGCTGATTAAGATGAGATAAATCTACCTTAGAAGTTGCTATCAGCTCTTCCACACACATGCTTCGAAATTCGTCATTCACCTGACGATCAAATATCTTTCTATCCCTAATTTTACCTCCATCTTCAGTTTTCACTCTGATATTAAAGTGAGTACCACTTTTGGTAACCTTCATATCGACAGTGTCCAAAATTGTCCTACCTAAAATAGCATCGAAACCTATATCATGATCTTGAACCACATGAAATTCTACTTCCATTGGAATATCATCTATTAGAACGGATATAATAACACTTCCAAATGTTAAAATCCGACTTTCTCCAATTCCTGTCAAACTCTTTCCTTTACCAGTTATTTCTGCTGCTCCTAGACTCATGAAGACTTGTCTGCGCATTAAGCACAAATCAGCACCCGTGTCAACCAAACCTTTAAATATAATCTGTTTGTAAACAACGCTCTTCAATTCAAGACCTGAAAGAGTAAATTCACTGCCTAACGACACTCCTACTTTATCCTCTTGAACTACATTAGCATTTGTTTCTTTCTTGACATCTGTTTGTGCTGTACATTGTGCTGCTCGGTGTCCTGCCTGACCACATTTAAAGCAAACAAAATCTTTTTTCTTACAGTCTTTCATTACGTGAGAACTATCGCCGCATTTGAAACATTTCCTGGAAGCTTCAGACTTAACCTGACTTTTGCCTTGATCTTTCTTTTTGCTCCTGACGTTCCCCAGCTGATTGATTCGATTTGCCAGATCTAGCTTTCTGATATATCTCGATTTGACGTTTCAGTTCCTGTATATTTCTGGCCTGGTATAACATAATCTTATTCCCTTTCGAATCTGGAATACCCTTTATGTAATAGTCAATTAAACTTGGCTCATCAATATTAATTGGCTTTTGCGATTTCTTTCAGAGCATACAAATATTCAAATAATGATTCGTCTTTTCTCTGCTGACGCTGGTCCAATCTTCTATGAACCTCAGCTGATGACGCTTTGATTGAAAACTCTTCTCTCAACTTAGCCTTCAAAACAGTCCAACTACGAATATTCGCCTCACTACGCACAAACAGTTTAGCCGCTCCTGTAAGCATTTGCTTCGAATAGATAAAAAGTTGCAAATCACTCCACTGGACAGTAATTGAACAACTTTCCAACTCTTCGATCCATTGCTCTACATCAGGACTTCCTGTTCCAGAGAAACTAGATACGCTACCTTCTACATCTTTGAGAGTGAACCATGACCTGCCATTGTCTACTCTTTGATTTTCAGCTAAATTTCGCTCTGTAACTACGGATTGGACTTCATCTGAATCGCTTTCCTCTTCATCCTGAATTCCAAAATGTGTAAGCAATCTATTCTGCAACTCTAGTTTCCTTCCAGTTGTTGGTAACGCCAACTCTGCTAACTTTAACCTCAAATCGGCTACGCGGAGTACCAAGATCTCGTCAAGTTGCATTTTTGAAATGGTTAGAAAACAATCAAAATTAGTAAAAGTATACAACACTACACTATTGTTAGTTAACGTAACCTTACACCAGCTCTGCCTCTGTCGACGCACACGCCAGCTCTGCCTCTGTTGATGCACGCACCAGTTTCGCCTCTGTCGACGCACACACCAGCACTGCCTCTGTCGATGCTCGCGCCAGCTCTGCCTCTGTTGACGCACGCACCACTTTCGCCTCTGTCGACGCACACACCAGCTTTGCCTCTGAAGTTTTACGCAACAGCGCTGCCTCTGCCGACGATCGTATCAAGCTCTGCCTCTGTCGATTAATGCAGCAATTCGGACTCTGCTGATGTTCGCTCCAAGCTCTGCCTCTGACGACGCAAATAGCAGCTCTGCTTCTGTCGCTGCAATCAACAACTCCGCCTCTGTCGACGCACGCTCCAGCTCTGCTTCTACCAACTTAAGCAGCAACTTTGCCTCTGCCGACGCACGCACCAGTTCTGCTTCTGCCAACTTAAGCAGCAACTTTGCCTCTGCCGACGCTCGCACCAGTTCTTGCTTCTGCCAACTTAAGCAGCAACTTTGCCTCTGCCGACGCTCGCACCAGTTCTGCTTCTGCCAACTTAAGCAGAAACGAACGCTCGAAACTTCTTCGAGAATTGTCTATACTGTTGCTCGCGTTTATGCAGCGTCGATCATGCAACGGTTCTATTTTACCGTTCACTGGTTGCTACTAAAACGAACTGCGTCATACGTGTCTGCACAAAACGAACTGCGTCATATGCACAAATTTTGTCGTTACACTTGAGCACATCCCGGTTGAGCCCACAATTTGTAGTTTTTTTGTTTATAATAATGTTTATTTAAACAAGTAATTTAGCTTATAAGTGTAACAAAATATTAATGTTCTTCAAATTTCACATTTGATTATGACAAAACTTATTTCTTTTAAATTTAGTAACAACCGTTCTTGGCAACTTTCTGTACTCAACTTCCTATTATACCCTCGTTCCCTTTCTATCGATAACTTGCTCTTGTCTAGGGTTGCATTCTAATCAGGGCTGCAATGTAGAAGTATCGAAACATTTAATATCTATTACCACTGCGAGTATTCTTACTGGAACCAATTCCCACATACATATGAACATGCTTTGAAATTAATCTCGACAGATGGAGCTCGCGCTTTGCGCTCGCCCGCCTCCCTTATTAGCTGACAGAAGCACGTTTTATGTTCATACTTTCTTAAATAACTTCTGTGTTTATTGTCCGATCGGATTATAATTTGGAGACTACGTAGATATTTCATTTAGCTTAGTATACGTTAAAGTCAGACAGTTGTATCTTTTATACAGCGCTTACAAATTGAGTTCAAAAATTAATTTATTGATTTGCGGGGGCGGTGGGCGTGGCACTTAACATTTGAAATAAACTTGATCTGCGCCGAGTACATAGGAACCTTCATTCCAAATTTGGTGTCTAGCATTTATAATAGCTGAGATCTGTGTGTTCATCTGGTCAGACGGACATCCGGACAGACAGACAGACATGGCTGAATCGACTCGGCTAGTGATCCTGAGCAAGAATATATATACTTTGTGGGGTCTGCCACGCCTCCTTCTGCCTGTTACATACATTTGCATTTTGCACAAAGTTAGTATACCCTTTTTGAACATTTTCAATGGTCGAAGGGTATAAAAATACTAATGTTACTATTGCCAGTCCCTTAAATATCACAATTCCACTAAAAACGAACTCATATGCAGAAACAAAGACAATTTAACCAATATTTAAAAAGTGCTTAATAAAACATCAAGAAACATACAAACACATCAACACACACACACATCTACATCGTTGGAAGGCCTTTCATCGTGGAGATTCATGTAAGTGAGAAAATAAACCCTTATTTATTTTATTGTTTAAATTCTAAAGTTCTGCAATTGTCATTTCGTTTGAATTGTAAGGATGTTTTCTCAGGGTGGGGTACATATCTCAGTCCCGCCAGGGTCTTTACAGAACATTTATGTAAAACTAGGACTATTATGACTTTTAGTGAGAGAAGAGCTATAGTTGATCATACCCTACTGGGGCATTACAGGGTATAGGGGTCACAAGTGGTCTGTGTCACGCACGTGTACTCGCTGAGAATGTGGGAATATCACGTGGTCTGTTTGTGACTCACGTGCACGTGTCGCGTGTCACGCGTGTCTGCTCGTCGTGAGGAACGCACGCGGCCGTGGGTACTTTCGCTTGTACTCCCACGTGTCGCCTGGCGGTGTATTTCACCACGCCGCAACTCGTTGAAGCACACGCTCAAGCACCCACTTGTCACCAACGTTCACTCACGACACGGAGTGTGCGTGTGTACGCTCAGAATCGCCTGCTGGTCAGCGGAGCACCGACATGCCAGACAGCACCACTCTGCGACTACACACTCACACTAACACACACATACACGACACTTTTGCTTGCACTGCGCTAGAGAGGAAGAATGTTTTTACAGGGGTATGTTTTAATAATCACTGCTGGTTTATTTTTCGTTGAATATTTAAGAACATGTTGTATTTTATTGTTGTTTTCTATCGCTAGTTACTTATCCTTACAAAGGTTAGGCCCTGTCTTCCTGCCTACTCGCACCATCTACGTTAGCTATTCTACTACATTCACTATTTATAAATTATCCTGCTCACCTGGACTTTCCTGCTACAGGATTCATGCTTCCTTCGTCCTTTAACTGTCCTTCGGCACATGACACTATATGTACTTGCACTTTATTTTTATCCCACGTGGAGAGCTTTTGCTTCTTTTCACTTTGATTGCGCTCGATCGACTGCCCTTGGCCTAATTTCGGCAGCTTGCATTTCGCTGCTGCGAACATGTCGCCGCTGCTGCGTACATGTCGCCGCTGCTCGCCTGACGCCGCTGCTTGCATGTCGCCACTGCCTTCGGCCGATCTTGCCTGGCTGCTGTGGCTCTGCTTGCACTTCGCTGCCTGCAGCCGCTGCTTGCCTAACTTCGCAGCTGGCTGAGCGTCGCTGCTGGCTTAGCGTCGCTGCTTATCTGGCGCCGCTGCCCAAAATGCCGTTGCCTTTCGCTGCCTGTGCACGAGTTCTGGGTACCGAGGCACCGTTATGTGTGCAAGTGCTGGACTGTGCACAAGCTCTGTAGTGTACAGCCTAGTATATTTTGATGGCTTTCAAGCTTAGGCTAAGGTGACTGATAGAAGCCTGAGCCCGTGGAGTTTTGGGTCCGGAGGATGTGCACTCTTGCTTTGCTCGGTCTAAGCTCGCCGGATTGGTCGGGGTTTTCCAGGCCAAACTCCCTAGTACATACTACGTCATACAATATAAGTGCACGGTTTAACTAGCATAGTGATAATATTTACAAGAATAACAAAATCGGTGCCGACACACCTTTTCAAATGAATACTAGAATTATTCATCAGAGGGAACTAGATGTTGTTGTCCCTCGTCTCTACCCACCCTACCATGGCAAAATATCTGGCATTGCCCCTAATATTCAAAGAATACGATATTTAAGTTACTTCATGTTGTCTCAGCGAAGATCCAGATAGACCCATAACAATGTTTAGTTATCCATATTCAATTCTATTTTTTTTTTCATATTAATTCATTACAATTTTTAAATACATTATTCCTTTCTGTGAGAGGAAGTAAATCAAAATAAATGCAGTTAACATACAATTACTGCTAAAAGAAAGTAGGCCTGAGGCTGAGACAAACACGTGGCATTTATATATATACTAATTAATCATCAAACTACTGTGTAGACTCACTCATTTTTGAATTTTACTTTTATACATTTTTTTAATCCGCAACTCTCTCGAACGATGGGCCCATTGTACGGTTGTTGGGTAAAGTTGGAAGCTGTATTAAAGATACTCAGAAGAAATTAGATATATATGCCTACCATGTGTACATGCTCGTCCAATCAAAATCAAATTAATCGGCCATAAAATAGAGATTCATATATAAGAAAATTACGTTACTTAAGCTAGTTGTAATATAAATTTATTTTAGATTTATAAAGATTTCATTTCATTGAATCCATTTAAATTTTCATATATAGTAAGAACGGATTGAATAACTTTAACTCATTGAAGTTAATTGAAACAATTTTAATTTAATTTCTATTTTTGCTCTCGAGTTATAGAACTCATCAGCTGTGCTGCTTAATTAATTTCTGGCTGTGCGTGCGTGTGTGACTTTCGCTTAGGCAGTTTGAGAAACATAGGTGACTTTCAAACTGTGCCTTGGAAAACAGTTGCACTTCGCGCGTTCTCTTGCAACCAAAGATGAAATTGGGTTTGGAGCCGAAAACTGGGTGATTATGAAAATTGTTGCACCAGCATCGTACACAGAAATGTCATGACTTATCTTATACACTGATCAGATATTATCTAAGATCAGGCCCACACAACAGAACCAGTGAGAACTTTTATCGACCTATGACCTTGTCTGGATTTAACCAAGGTTGGCCGAGGTCGTTCGACAGCCAGTGGGCTCCAGATCAGTTGAAGAAAGCGTGGCCAGGCCTTCTAGACTTCAAAAGAAATACCGCCTGCCACACGGCTGAAAGAAAATCTTCACTTTAGCGAGTTGCACAATTATAGCACTTGAAAAATATCACCTTTTGAAGAATAAAACACTACTGGCACAATTATTGGAGTTAATCCGATTTCTTCGGTCGCGCCGGAAAATTGCTGGTGATATAACCAGGTTCAGATTGCAGCGTAAGCTGTATTTGCTTTTTTTTTTTATATATTAAGACTTTTTATTTAAATTTATCAGATCACAAAGACAATGCGTCTGTTTAACAAAAGACGCCGATCAGAAAGTGTGAGATAAATGAGGTAACAACAGAACCAGTGAGAACTTTTATCGACCTATGACCTTGTCTGGATTTAACCAAGGTCGGCCGAGGTGGTTCGACAGCCAGTGGGCTCCAGATCAGTTGAAGAAAGCGTGGCCAGGCCTTCTAGACTTCAAAAGAAATACCGCCTGCCACACGGCTGAAAGAAAATCTTCACTTTAGCGAGTTGCACAATTATAGCACTTGAAAAATATCACCTTTTGAAGAATAAAAACACTACTGGCACAATTATTGGAATTAATCCGATTTCTTCGGTCGCGCCGGAAAATTGCTGGTGATAAAACCAGGTTCAGATTGCAGCGTAAGCTGTATTTGCTTTTTTTTTTTTATATATTAAGACTTTTTATTTAAATTTATCGGATCACAAAGACAATGCGTCTGTTTAACAAAAGAGCCGATCAGAAAGTGTGAGATAGATGAGGTAAAAGCTCTTTTTATAACTTCGAAAAAAAGCTTTAAGCTGGAGTTACGGTTGAATCATACGATCAGCCAAATAGCGTGGGCGGCTTAAGAGAGATAAAAGATAAGCTTTATGCTGTGCTAACCGATTTCAGAGAGATAAGAGATAAGCTTTATGCTGTGCTAACCGAGTTCAGTGCAAAAAAATAAGCTTTATGCTGTGCTAACCGAGTTCAGTGCAAAAAGAGGGGCAATTTCGAATTTCGAATTTATATTCGAAAGCATTCTGCTTGGGATACTCCCCCCCCCCCCCCCCCCCCCGGCCCCCCGCCCCCCCCCCGGGGGGCGGGGTGGGGGGGCCCGGGGCGGGGGGCCGCCCGGGGGTTTTGGGGGGGGGGGCGGGGGGGGGCGGGGTTTTTTTTTTTTTTTTTTTTTTTTTCCCCCCCTTTTTTTTCCCCCCCCCCCCCTTTTTTTTTTTTTTTTTTTTTTTCCCCCGGGTCCCTCGGTGGGGTTTTTTTGTTTTTTATTTATTTTTTTTTTTTTTTTTATTATTATTTTAATTTATTATTTTGGGGCGCCGCCTCGCGCCGCGTGGGGTTTTTTTTTTTTTTTTTTTTTTTTAAAATTTTTTTTTTTTGGTGGTTATTTTTTTTTTTTTCCCCCCCCGGGCGCGGCGGGAGTTTTTTTCCCCCCCCCCTGTTTTTTGGGGTGGGTGTGTGTTTAAATTTTTTTGCGGTGGTCTATGCTAAAATACATACAGACATACATAAATACTGAAGCTCGAGCCGTATATACATACTGACATTGAATTGTCTGCTTTGCTAACAAATTAAAATCAATATTTCTTTGCTTAATTCCATGCTAAATTATTGAATACAAAAACCAGTAAGAAAAGCAACAGTCGCGCAGCACGCGACAGTGGGATACCCTTCGACCTATGTATGTATGTTCCTATGTATGTACTCATATACATATGTACATATGCACATGCTTTGAAATTAATCCCGACAGATGGCGTTCGCGCTTCGCGCTCGCCCGCCTCCCTTGTTAGCTGACAGAAGCACTTGGTTTTATGCTCATACTTTCTTAAATAACTTTTGTGATTATTGTCCGATCGGATTGTAATTTGGAGACTACGTAGATATTTCATTCAGCTTAGTATATGTTAAAGCCAGAAAGTTGTATCTTTTATACAGCGCTTACAAATTGAGTTCAAAAATTAAACTATTGATTTGCGGGGGCGGTGGGCGTGGCACCTAACATTTGTAATAAACTTGATCTGCGCCGAGTACATAGGAACCTTCATTCCAAATTTGGTATCTCTAGCGTTTATAATAGCTGAGATCTGTGTGTTCATCTGGTCAGACGGACATCCGGACATCCGGACATCCGGACATCCGGACAGACAGACAGACATAGCTCAATCGACTCGGCTAGTGATCCTGAGCAAGAATATATATACTTTGTGGGGTCTGCCACGCCTCCTTCTGCCTGTTACATACATTTGCATTTTGCACAAAGTTAGTATACCCTTTTTGACCATTTTCAATGGTCGAAGGGTATAACAACAAACAATATTAAAACCTACTAAAATTCACTTTTATTTATGCCTATGTAAATATATCTGTAGCTACCTAATATATAATAAATATATATAATTATTTATATATAAATGTGTATATGGTGAGGTATAGATTTATATATATATATACATAATACATTGCCTACCATATATGGACAATAACATTCATTAAAAAATAATATTTACAATTCTCTGCTATTACTATAATCAATGTTAGCGAACAAACCAGAATACATACATATATTACTGCACCTGCCTACCTACATACATACATATTATCAACGAAAGCTCACGCATGCATGATCAGCTGTCGCGCTGGTTCAATGTTCGGCTTAACTACACTAGCCTACACAAACTTAGTAACATTAGATTAACTATTCCTGCGATTTAAAATTGTATGCTGGTAGACTAAATAAAATATATTTTCTTAAGAATTAATGTTGTTAGCCTTCTGTTGTTACCCCCAGTGGACAACAAAATAAGTACACTTTTGATGAAATATAAATAGCCTAGCCTTCTGCTGGTAGTTTCAGTATAGTTTTAGTTTCAGATCATGAAATACGATTGTTTGTTTATGTTAACAAATGCCATCTACCGAAGAAATGTGTTATCAATTAAGAAATAAAGTATAAGTTATAAAATGAATCTCTAAATACCTGAATAATTCCTGAAGACATGGTATAATGATTAGATAGTCAATTCTGTTATTGGGATACTCTCTTTACTGCCTCGCGCTGAGTATCATGGTTGGGTAGGGTACAGACTGCGAGCGTCGAACATCACCTCGCCGCTCTACAATAGATGCCTGTTTGTAAAAGCCTTCCTATTTTTAGGCCATGGATTATAGATTAGTTCTTATAAAAGGATGTTCATGCAACGCTGAAATGTTGCTGGTGCATTTTTGAGACCAAAGGGCATTCGAGTGTATTCGTAATGTCCATATTTGGTTGAGAATGCAGTTTTGGCTATTGCTCGCTGGTCCATTTGGATTTGATGGAAACCTTTTTCTAGATTAATAGTGGTGAAATACTGACAACGTCCGAGTTTGTCTAGTATCTCATCCATTACAGGGATGGTGAACTTGTCATCAATGGTTATATCATTGAGTAGTCAATGACTAAACGGTATTTCTGTTTGCCTGGTGCATCACTCTTCTTTGGAACTCACCAAATAGGAGAAGAGTATAGAGATTTAGATTGTTGAGATTGTTGTAACATTTCGGTAATTTGGTTGTTGACTTCGTTGTCAAATGCTTGTGGGTATTTGTAGGGTTTTTTATAAATCATGTTTTTTTATTCATCATGTTTTGTTTGAATTGGTTGTTTAATCGCACTAGTGAAGGTCAAATTTTCACTTTCCTTGTACTGAATATAAATTAATATTCAGCGACTTCGCTGGCTTGGCCACATAGCTCGTATGGAGGGAACAACTCCAGCCCGATCCGTTTTCGATGCGGTAGTTGGCGGACAACGTAAGAGAGGAAGACCACGCGCACGTTGGAGAGACCAGATGGACGCAATTCTTGCGACGCTTGGGATCACCAACTGGCGGTGTCGCGCACGGGACAGAGGAGCGTGGAGGCAAATCGTGCATCAGGCTGTACCCCGTTAGGGGTGTTTATGCCATACATATATATATGTACTGAATATCAGGTGTTCTAGCCTGAATACATTTGATTCTGTTAACTCGTCTTCAATGGCGTAGTTATCAGGTATTGTTAGAAGGGTTTCTTCTATGTTTAGAGGTTCTTTCTCTATTTTAGATAGACTGGGGCACTCATTGGTAGCTTGGGACCTATCTTGTTGTTCGTGGGAATTCCAAATTTTAAATGGGTAGGCATTTATTATGACTGTTTGGTTTGCATAATTTATTTCTGCATTGGTTGCTTCTAGGTTATCTCTACCTAAGAGAAGATCATAACTTTTAGAAAAATTATGAACATAGAAGGTCTGTCTCGTTGGACATAACTTGCTTGGATGCAAAGAAACTTTTTGATTAAGTATGATAGTATGGACTTTTACATTTGAAGGTTTAGTAGGAAAATTAAAAGTTTTGTTTGATTATATTAATAGAAGACCCTGTATCTACAAGCCATTTAAGAACCTTATTGTTCATTTTTATTTTTAGGTATTGGTTTCCTCTTCGGAGTCGCTTTCCGATTTCGAGGCTGGTTGAAGAAAATTTTCTCCTGTGTCCATTTTATGTTGGGCACTGGAGCTCTCTCTTTGTCTTTTTACAGGTGGATTGGGTGCATTGGTATTATGCGATTGGCTATGATTCAAGGGTTTCTGAGATCTACCGTGATGGAGTTTTTGTCTACATTTGTTCATTACTTGCTGGTTTTCAGCAGGTTTTGAACTTGAAGTGGGGTTTGAATTATGTGAAGTTGTTGTCATTGGTGTGTTGACGTAATTTTGATAATCTCCTTTATTCTTTGAACTTTTGTTTTGAGAATTTTGATTTGAATTATTTTGCGATTTTGAACGATCACTGAAGGTTAGTTCATAGACTCCTTCTTGTTGTGCTACTGATTTTAATTTTGACACGCTAGTAATGTCGTGTCTGGCAAGGGTCATCTGGCAAATTTCTCATAATAACATCTTTTACTGTATTATTGAGGGCATTTGTGTTTAATACTGTATTATTATGATTATTTTCTAGCATTAATTTATTCGATATAACAAAAGATTTATTTTCTATTTCTTCAACGAACTTACGTATATTAGTGGAGAATGGTGTGTTATATAGACGTCTTAGAAGTTCCTCGCAGGGGATGTGTGTCTTGTACTCACTGATGAGGGCTGTCATCAAATCGGTCCATGTGCTGGCTCCTGATAGTTGGGACACTCTTTGGGCATCTGCAGAGATTTGCATCTCTGCCTTTGACGTACATCCGTAGTAGGATATAGTCGAAGTATAAATTCAATTCTTCGGATGAAGGCGCTCAGTTCCTGGGGGTTTCCACTGAACGAGGGCACTTGCCTTATTTGGCTCAAGGCTTGGTTGAGGTTTTGGTCGAACAATACTTCGTTGGCCATTATATTGCTTGTTTGGGGATGTTGTGTCTTTAGACGTTGTTTTTGCACTTTTGTGGTTGTCCTTGGCAGTGAAAACTACTGGTTTTTGTTTTTACACTTTTTGTTTGTTGTTTTTACACTTTTGTGGTTTTCTTTTGCAGTGAGGTTTTCTATGAAGTGAAAACTACTGCATTTACGATCACGTAAGGTTCTTTGGCGGATAACGAGTAACACGTGTAATACGATTCGAGTTTATATTGCGCCTATTCGCGATGGTCAATCCTAAGGGAGTACACTTGGTCTTGCAAGATGCCCCTTTTTCACCGGATTGATTATAAACAAGTCGCACACTTTTACCGGCTGCGCCAATAACGAGTTCATTGGTTATGGTTTTTAAAAAAACAAAGTTTATTTTATTTTTATTTAATAACACTTATCTTCCTATTAAGTGGAAGAACCAAAGCCGTTTGGTTGGTTTTAGACGAACGGGTGTGGCGTTGCTAATTAGACGAACGGGGCGGCTGAACAGGAGTTATCGCGGAGATAACTGTATCTGAACTGAACTGACCCGAAGTCAAGCCTGATTTTAAATAGGCTGAAGGGGTATTAAGAGAATGAACTCGCAGAGCAATTCCGCAAAGCCAGCATTACTTTAAATATAGCTAAAAGCCAGTTTTGCGTAACCAGCATTACCTATCTTGGGTATGTAATTGGAAGTGTTGGTATCTGTACTGACCCTTCAAAAAATATCGTGTATCGTTAATTGGCCTCCGCCAAAGAATCTTAAACAGGTTCGAGGTTTTCTTAGAATTTGTGGATGGTACCGTCGATTTATTCACAACTTCGCAGACCTTTCTTGCCCCATTACTAATGTGCTTTCCACAAAATCTAAATTTGTGTGGAGTCGGCTATGGACAAGTTAAAAATCGTATTGACCTCCGCCCCTGTATTAGCTAACCCTGATATTGGTCGTAAATCTTATTTACATTGCGATGCCAGTGATTTTGGCATTGGCGCAGTCCTTATTCAGCTTTCCGATGACAAAAAAGAGAATCCTATTGCATATATGTCAAAAATATTAAGTAGCGCACAACGTAACTACAGCGTCACCGAGCGTGAATGCTTGGCTGTCATCCTTGCTATAGAGAAGTTTCGATGTTATTTAGAACTCCAAGAGTTCGAAGTAATCACCGATCACTCAAGCTTTGTGTGGCTTATGCGTCAACAAAACGTGTCTGGAAGACTCGCTCGTTGGATTTTTCGCCTACAGCAATATACATTTTCCATTTCTTATCGTAAAGGAAAGGAACATGTTGTTCCCGATGCCCTCTCTCGTTTATGTGAACATGAAATCGCAGAATTAGATATGAGCCCAATAATTGATTTGAATTCACAAGCCTTCTCAGAAGACAAATAGACCACTCTTAAGAGTCGCTATAAGGAAAATCAAGCCAGATTGCCAGATCTGAAAATCGTAGATAACTATTTGTACATTCGCACTGAGCATGCTTCTGGAGAAGAAGTACAAGATAAACTTTCATGGAAGTTATGGGTTCCAGAAAGCCTTCGACTTGATGTGCTTAAACAAGCGCATGATAGTTGCACCTCAGCTCATGCAAGGATTCACAAAACTATGGAAAAGATTCGTCGTCACCTATTTTGGCCTGGCTTGGCAAAAAGATGTGAGAGAATATATACGCTCATGTCACAAATGTAAAGAGAACAAAACCCCAAATTACACGCTTCCAAAGACTACATTGATCTTTTAGGCCCATATCCACGGTGTGCCGAAACCATTGTCAGTGACAACGGCACCCAATTTAAAGCCCATGAATTTAATGCCTTTCTCACCGAGCTTGATATTAACCATATCTATACCGCCTTATATTCGCCGCAAAGTAATGCCGCTGAACGTGTTAATCGATCTCTTTTAGCCGCCGTTCGTTCATACCTAAAGCACGATCAGACTGAATGGGACATTCATTTGACAAGTATCTCTTCTTCGTTCGTCCGTTCATCAGTCTATCGGATGTTCTCCATATAGAGCTTTATTTGGATTAGATATGATAACGCATGCCGCCGATTATAAGTTGCTAAAATCTTTATCACTGTTAGAAGATCCTTTTGTGCCTATTTCTCACTCAGATAACTTGGCTTTTTATTAAGAAAAGATATCCAAGCTAACATTCGCCGAGTCCATGATAAAAATACAGCACAATATAACCTTCGCAGCAGACCTGTGTCATTTAAAGAAGGCCAGGAAGTATTTCGTCGAAATTTCGCACTCAGCAAGTTTACGCATAATTTCAATGCAAAACTTGGCCCACAATTCGTAAAATGTCGGAGCGCTAGAAAGCTTGGTAACTGTTATTACCAATTAGAAGACTTGCAAGGAAAAGATATCGGTACTTATCACGCTAAAGATCTTCGTAGCTGATTCCCGCTAATCTTTCCGTCTGACGGTGTCAGATTATCGGGTGGTGTAATGGTCGCCATTGCACCATTGAAAGGAATGTCAACAATTTGTCGTTTTATCGCAGTGATATTGGTAGCTCTAAAAATATTGCTGATTTTGTTTATCTAAGTTCTCAACCTGGCTTAGCAACATAATAATGTCCACACAACACACTAGCAAGATCACATCAAACTTGTTGCTTCGAACATGTTTGATGATGTTTGCTGTTGCCGTGCGAATTGATCCCCTAGTTTCAAACCAGTATCCGCCAATTCGAATTGTATGTCAAAGCTTCAAGCATAGGCTTAAGGGTCATGTTCCGCTCAGATGCATCTTTGTAGGTGTTGAATCACAGAAAAAAGCTCTTCTTTGCAGAGAGCCTGGTCTATAAATGCTGCTACCCTTCTCTATTTGCCCTCTTTTCTGATCGGTTGAAACTATAAGTGTCCACTCCACGTCGGTTAGCGCTGCGTTTGCTACACGTGTTGAGTATATATTCGTGCGTTTATATTTCGATAAGTCTGTGGAAAAAATTACAGCTGCATATAGTGCACAAATACGCAGCTAAATTAATTTCCGTGTCGGAAAGAATTATTAATTTAAATAAGGAAAAAACCATAATTCCAAGACACTGAAGACATAACCACATTTGCCACACCCATTTTTCTGGACCAGAAATCTGAAGATCAGCCTTCCTGATCCGCTTAAGAGCCTATCATTAATTTCTTTGTGCTCAGCACAAGAAAAGGTATGTCACCTCCCTCGTATTTGTTTGATTGAATTATTGTACTAAAGTCCTCATTTTGCACCTAAATAACGTGGTTGACGCAAGTCCCAGTTACCCAGCCTGCACCAGTCAACGACTTTAGTAGCCCACCTTTATGCAGATGCTTCTGCTTGGCATTGGTGTGGTCTGACGAATCTCTGACGAGTATAGTAATTGGAAATTTGGAAAACCAAAAGTTCGCTTGGAGCGCTCAGCGCTGTCGCCACATTCTGTTCTACTGAACATTGGTTGAGTTTGCCGAAATTCCTTCCTTGGAAGTCTGGAATGATTAGATAGTCAATTCTGTTGTTGGGATACTCTCTTACTGCCTCACGCAGAGGATTCCGATCGCTGAGTACATTCGACTTGTGAACCTCCCGTTCACGAAACCATTACACCGGTTGTTACATAAGTCTTTGTCATCCAAGCAGAAGTTTTTCTTAAGTGCTTATTTAATTTACTAAAATCATATAGGGAATGTATAATGATATGAGAATTGAGTGTGTTAACGTTTGTGTTACTAAAAAACCACTCCAATTTCTTTTAAAATAAATTGTTTATTGTTTCCGTGGAACCCCTGAATATCAATCGATACAATTTCTTCACACATGTTATTGTTATTGCTGATTGTTCTAGTTAATATCCGTTAAACAATACGGTGAACTAATCCATTCAATGGGTTGTATTCAACTAACCGATCATGTAAGAGTATGCAATATAGCTGTGCACTTTCATTAGATGTAGCACTAAGCTTTGCTGATATCCTAAAATCAATGGGACCAGATTTTACTATATCATTTTGATATGATAAATCTACAACAATAATCGGAGCCTTATTTAGAAAATCGGTTGGGGAAAGCAATGGAGTTTCGTTTCGGTTATAGTAACTATTTTAAAACTTTGAATACATTTCATAGAGGAGTGAAAAACGATTCTTGTTAAAATCTAATTTTTAAATCATCATATGGATATGTTTCAGAATTTAGATAGATTTTTAGATTGGTTAAATTGTTTGTGATAAACTTATTTCCGTCTTTAATTGCGAATCGAGGTCGTTCACTAGCTGCTAGCTAGTTTAACATTCCAAATTTGATGTGTACCCTGACTAAGTTTAGGGTTAATATAGGTATCCCAACTACGAAATGCTAATGGAAGATTAGCACCGCTTCTTATTATATCATACAATTTAATTTTAGCTGAATCACTGGGGGTTACATGAGCAATTTTCTATGTTATACTCAACATTTCCAGTCTTAAATTATTGTTAAGGTGGCTTGCATAATATACTTCATCCATATTTTTTTTTAGATATCAAAAGTACTAGTTCATGCTTGCAGTTTAATATAACTTTCTTTAAATCTTCAGCAAACCCAAGTAAATTTTTTTAGTGGAACAGAATATTCAAAATAACTTTGTGCAGCAAAGTCTCCAGATCCACTCCATCCAGAATTGTAAAGTCTCTTGCCCTCCAGTTGATTCAAAGATACATAGTTCTTAATTGAAGAAGTAGTACCAACAAATCTTGCTCTATCAATCTCAACACCATTTATTTCATAATGTATTTCATTAAGAAAATATTCCATACAATTGCTTCGTAGTTTTGTAACAACATTTGCAGTTTCCACTGAAAAACGATTCTTGTTAAAATCTAATTTTAGATCATCATATGGATATGTTTCAGAATTTAGATAGATTTTTAGATTGGTTAAATTGTTTGTGATAAACTTATTTCCGTCTTTAATTGCGAATCGAGGTCGTTCACTAGCTGCTAGCTAGTTTAACATTCCAAATTTGATGTGTACCCTGACTAAGTTTAGGGTTAATATAGGTATCCCAACTACGAAATGCTAATGGAAGATTAGCACCGCTTTTTATTATATCATACAATTTAATTTTATCACTGGGGGTTACATGAGCAATTTTCCATGTTATACTCAACATTTCCAGTCTTAAATTATTCTTAAGGTGTCTTGCATCATATACTTCATCCATATTTTAAGATATCAAAAGTACTAGTTCATGCTTGCAGTTTAATATAACTTTCTTTAAATCTTCAGCAAACCCAAGTAAATTTTTTTAGTGGAACAGAATATTCAAAATAACTTTGTGCAGCAAAGTCTCCAGATCCACTCCATCCAGAATTGTAAAGTCTCTTGCCCTCCAGTTGATTCAAAGATATATAGTTCTTAATTGAAGAAGTAGTACCAACAAATCTTGTTCTATCAATCTCAACACCATTTATTTCATAACGTATTTCATTCAGAAAATATGCCATACAATTGTTTCGTAGTTTTGTAACAACATTTGCAGTTTCCACTGAATTATCCTCGCTAATGACACCATAGAAATTGATAAAACTCTCATGAGAGAGTACATACAAGTCCTGGTTTTGAATTGTAATTCTGATTTCATCATTAAGTTTAAATGATTATGTTGAATAGGTATGAAACTCTTTTTTAGGCCATGGATTTTAAAAAAATTCATTAGGCCATGGATTTTAAAAAATTCATGGTCTATTGTGTTTGTCGGAACGGAAATGTGCGTAACAGGCAGAAGGAGGCATCTCCGACCCCATAAACTATATATATTCTGAATACTCATTGTAGCTGGATCGAGATCAAGGTTGAAAAAATGAATATAATAAAAACAATTTGTTTTTAATTTATATTTTTCCGATATATTTCGGTTACACTTCGGTAACCGTCTTCAGGGTTAAAAACAAAATTACAAAATGGAAAAAAAAAACGTTTGACAATGTTTATAAAACTAAAAACTAAACTGAACAATACTAAATTACATACATACATTAATTTGACACGTCTGCTCTTGCGGGCGCGGTGTTCCTAACTAGCTTAGGAAGTAAATGTCTGCATATATGAGCGCAATTTTCTGTGTCCGTTTTGTAGTTTAATCTATCATTACTTTCTGAAAAATCTCTAAGCGTTTTTAGAGAATCGAAAATTAAACGAAGAAAATTGAGACGCGGTGGTTTCGATAATTAAACAATTTTTATTGATGCTGATGGCACACCTTTGCTGCTTTCTTAGCGAGATCGAACTATATACATACAATTAGAGCGGTGACCACAACTTGGCCACGCACTCTCAAATTTGCCGTCGGCAATTGCCGATCGATTCAAAGCAAAAAGAGAGATTTCTTTAATGACACTTCTTGTGTTCTCTTAACTACTACTTAATGACACTTCTTGTGTTCTCGTAACTATTTCTAAACTATTGTGCTCAAACATTCCGGCCCCGTTGAAGAGCTCCGGTCTTTAACACATCGGGAGTCGGGCCAGCTTATGGATTGGTCGCTTAATTGCGCCTGCTGGTGTTTTTATTTCGGCTACTCGAACCTTGGCGTCCTCCCCTCGAATTGTGCGAGTTACGCGCCCGGTTATCCACTGCTAAGGGGGTTGTTGTCGTCGTGAACTAGCACGACCGCCCCTTCCTCGAGGTTGTCCTCGCCTTTGGCCCATTGAGTTCGCTGCTGGAGGCTGAGCAGGTAGTCCTTGGACCACTTGCGCCAAAAGTGCAGTTTGAGCACCGACAACTGCTGCCACAGCCTCAAATATTCTCGTCCTCGTTTCCTGCTGCTCTCGTCTGGATCGGATTCGCACGGCAGCGCCAACAAAGGCTGACCAATGAGTAGATGGCCTGGGGTCAGCACCTCTCCATCGCTGGGGTCGCTGCTGTCGACGAGCAACGGCCTGGAGTTGAGCAGCGCCTCGACGTCCACCAGATGTGTGCTCAACTCGTCCTGCGTTAGGTTGGCGTTGCTCGCTCCTCGCAGAAGCCTGTGCTTGGCCGACTTCACTGCGGCTTCCCACAGTCCTCCGAAGTGCGGGGCGCGGGGGGAATGAACCTCCACTGTACTCCTCTCTCCGCTGCGAAGTTCACCAGCCTCTCCTCGTGGTTGTGGAACGCCTTCTGCAGCTCCCTCAGCACGTTGCTCGCTCCAACGAAATTCGTCGCGTTGTCGCTGAATATCGTCTCCGGTATTCCGCGTCTCCCGATGAACCTTTTAAAAACGTTCAAAAAAGCATCAGTGGATAAGTCGGTTACCAGATCTAAATGCACCGCCTTTGAGGCAAAACAAACAAAAACGGCAACATACATTTTTACCGGTGGTCTACCCCTAATTCGATAGCTAACATAGAACGGCCCACAGAAGTCTACTCCGCATACTCGAAACGGCCGACCTTCTCGAAGACGATCAGCAGGCAAATTTCCCATTAGTTGCCCCAACAATTTTGAATTATCGGAAACAGTGTATGCGATTCCGAACTGTGCAGTGCACAAACTTCGAGCATTTACTACCCAAATTTGCTGCCTCAAAAGTCCAACTAGAACCTTGGGGCCAGCATGGTAGTGCCTACGATGCAAATAACTGACAAATAGTTGAATAAATCCTGACTTCTTTGTCATTAAAAGCGGAAATTTGGCGTCACAAGAGAGAGGCCCATGTAGCAAACGTCCTCCTACTCGAATGAGTTCAAATTGTATTCCATTTTTGTCGAATACATCAATAAATGAATTCAGCGATTGCAACATTGGTGCTAGAACTACTGATTGTCTCAATAATTTCAATTCGCTTTTGAACGATGTGCTTTGTACTACGGCGATCAGTTTTAGAAATGAAATATTTCTTTCTGATGCCGACACCACGATAGAGTCTGATTTGAGCCCTTTGTAACAGAATCGAAGCACATAAGCCATTATGCGAATCAATTTTGGAAAGTTGGAGTGACGATTAATTAGCTCAACAAAACAATTTGGCTCAGCTTCTGTCAAAGTACATACAACAGCACTTTTTTTATCTTCGGAAGATTTGATTTCCGACGCAATTTCAACCATGTGAAGCTGAGGCCATTGGTCTTCCTCCAGTTTCAAGAAACTTGGCCCATTGAACCATAACAAGCTAACAATCTCGTCTATGTCGGTTCCTCTCGATACTAAATCTGCCGGATTAGCATCTGTTGGAACGTGACGCCACACAATACCTTTCGACAACTCCTGAATTTCTGTAGTTCTATTTGCTACAAATGTGCCCAATGCGCCAGAATCGCGTTGTAACCAATACAGCACAATCTGTGAATCCGACCAGAAATTCAAGCTTTCTATATTAAATTCTGATAAAGTTGTCGCAATTTGGTGCCAGAGTTTGGCCAGCAAGAGCGCTGCACATAACTCTAGTCGGGGTATTGTTTTCACGCTTAGTGGAGCTACCCTAGACTTTGCAGAAAGCAATGTAATGCCAACGTCTCGGTTGTTGCAAGTTCGAACGTATATGCAACAACCATATGCATGACTGGATGCATCGGCAAAGCCATGTATCTGAACCCTTTGATACGTATTTAGACATACGTACCTAGGGATGCGGAGTTTATGTAAATCGCGTAACGTCATGGTAAACTTGTTCCATGTTGTGTAGAGACTCATTGGAATGGCTTCATCCCAGTCTATCTTTAGTCTCCACAACTCCTGCAACAACATTTTGGCCTTGGAAACAAATGGACACACCAAACCAAGAGGGTCAAACAAACGAGAAGCTGCAGACAATATGTTGCGTTTCGTTGGCTTAGCCGAAGCAAAACTGTCCACATCGAGATGATATTTAAATATATCCTCTTGAGGTGCCCAGCGCATCCCAAGAGTTTTTACGGAACTCTGGTCATCAATTTTTAGAGTCACTTCTTCGCTACCTTTTGTTTTGAATGACAGATCATTACAGTTGGATGCCCACTTGGCAAGTGGAAAACATCCTGATTCCAATATCTTTTTAACTTCGTCGCAAATAGTTTTAAGTTCTTGTATACTATCTGCTCCTGCCAACATATCATCAACATAAAAGCACTTCTTAATCACATCTGATCCAATAGGATGTGATTGTGCGTGCATGTTGGCTAGCTCAAACAAGCAGCGTATCGCCAAAAAAGGTGCAGAAGCTGTACCGTATTAAGTCGGTATGCCTGAATATTTTGTGAAGTATTTTCTCTCCACAGAATAAGTTGCAAATTTCTATCTTTTTCAGAGAAATTTATCTGCCTATACATTTTTGAAATGTCAGCAGTTACGGCATACTTATTCAACCGAAAATTAATCAGGATTGAATATAGCTCCCTCTAAATTGTCGGCCCCACCATCAGTGTTTCGTTGAGTGAAACAGCTGTTGACGTCTTACTAGAAGCGTCGAAAACTACACGAAGCTTGGTGGAGGAACTTTCAGGCCTAAGAACGCATTGATGAGGAATATAATAATGCTGTTCTAGAGGAGTTGACTTCAAAATGGACATGTGTCCCAATTCTAAATACTCTTTCATGAAGTCATGGTACATAGTTTTAAGAACTGCATCCTTTGATATTTTACGCTCAAGTTGCAAAAAACGCCTTTCAGCAGTTTGAAAGGACAGACCAAGAACCTTTGGATCGGTCTTGAAAGGGAGATCCACTTGGAAACGACCAGAAGATAACTGCTTTACAGTTTTCTCGAAAACAGTTCACAAGCCTGTTGTTCAGCTGTTTGGCGAACAGCCTTCGATTCGAAGGAGATTGATCCAATTCCCAGAAACGGTTAACTAACGAGTCGAGAGAACAATTAGATTGGGCCATTAAACACCCATTGAACTGGCGCATAGGTACTTGCTCAGTACATTTGCCTGCTACTATCCATCCTAGCAGCGTTTTTTGCATTGTAGGAAGTTCAGAACCTAATTTTATTTCCCGAACGCACAATAATTCGTAGAACAATTCTGCTCCCAAAAGAATGTCCACCTTAGCTGGTCTATTGAATTCTGGGTCTGCCAGTTTTATATTTTTGGGTATTTTCCAATTTGAAATACCCATGGAATGTCCAGACTGTGTTGTCGAAATGGATTTCAATACCCAATATTCAGCCGAAAAATTGTGAGAGTTTATGCGCGACTGAACAGAGGCACATATCTTATTTTTGCTATCTATTGTTGCACCGCCAACCATCGAGATAGCTAAAGATGTTGGCTCCCGCTTGAGCCGTAACATCTGGGCCATGCTCTCAGACATCAAATTGATTTGGGAGCCACTATCAAGTAAGGCCCGTGCAGGATGCAACTGACCAAATCTATCTTTAACATTAACGACAGCTGTAGCGAGAACAATTTGTTCATTGTTTGATACATGCCCTGAATACGAATCTGACATAGTCGCTTGAAGACTGGATACCTCACCTTGAGCAGGAGTAGTATACCTGTGAAGCAACGCATGGTGAGGCTTCGAACAAATTCGACATTTTGATGCCTTACATTTTGACACCATATGACCCACAATCAAACAATTTAGGCACAACTTTTGTGTTTTGACGAATTCAAAACGTTGCATAACTGATATAGCAGCAGACGATGGACACGTATCAAGATTGTGCTAGGTATATCAAACAATTGTGAAACTGCATCAAAGAATATAAGACATTTGTTATCATACACTGCTTTGAGACTAGCGAGGGCCTTTGAGTAGTTACAATCCGTTAATTGGTACGGCTTAACTACCCCTAATGCTTCATCTGCCAAACAAGAAACTAGATGATTGAACTTTTCGACGTTTGACAAGGAATTGTCGTCATCGACTAAACTTTCAAACAGGCACATAAAATTTTTTGTACTCCGAATGTTTGCCACTAAATTTTGGCAAACGCATTTTCGGCAACTGAGATCGTTGGCTCGAATCTATGGAGCAATCATGCTCAGGTCTTGGCCCTGAAGTCGACTTGGATGCGTTTATATACAAGGCTCTTGTGACGACACACAAGTCCTCTAATGGCCCTCTAGAATCATTAAGAGGGCTTAAATTATCCAGATCAGTCTGTACATCCATTGCCTTTTGTATATAACCTTCTAAAAACTCTAATCGGCACGCTAACTCTGTTTTATCAGACGAAATGGTCTATGCTTTAATTTGTGAGGACTCAAAAATGTGAGTCCCACAAAAATCTATTTATTATTTATTATTTCATTCTTAATTTAATGAAACACCCAATGAAGGGTATCTGATAGGCAGGCTACACAGAACTTAGAAAACAGATACACCCCATAACTATAAGTATAGGGTATATAGACTCGCTCCCCGAAAACCCACCACCGTTTACATACTTGAGACGGGAGCAAGCGAGATAGCAGCGACCGGCCAACCAGTGCGAACGGATCAGCAACTGTGAGCGCACGCAAAAAGAGCGACGCTCTCACACACACACACAAGTGCACACGTGAGAGGCCCACTCAACAGCTGAAGAGAACGCACTCACATAAACAGCTGGAGAGGAGAGAGAGCAGGTGCACGTCACTCAAATGACACTGCATGCACTCACGCACCCAAAGAGCGGCGCTCACAAAAAGCTGGAGAGAGCGAGAGCATGCGCACGCACCACAGACGCCCACACATGAGCGCACGCGCACGTCACTCCAATGACAGTGCATGCACTCACGCACCCAAACGAGAGACGAAATGCAGCGGAGACAACAGGGCTTTTGAGTGGAACCTGCGGGGCTTTTGAGTGCGCCGGCAAAACAGATGATCAAGGAAGTCGAGCAGTGACCCTGAAAGGGAACACAAGTGCGAGACAAGTGAAAAGAACAACACGAAGACAAGTGCGAGGTACCAAGGACAACGAGTTGCGACAAAGGACGAAGGAACAGCCACGACATCAAGGAGTTCAACAAGCAAAGCCGAGCAAAGACAACACGAGAAGAACACCAGAGGACAAGTACGAAGCCAACAGACGACAAGGTGAGCGAGCCACACCATGGCACAAAAGGTGGGGATACGTAGACCTAGGAAATTAAGGTAAACAGTGTGCGGTGCTAGGCAGGGCCTTAAAATTGTAAACAAGTGTTATGAAATAAGGAAATAAGAAGTGAAATAAAGAAACAAGAAAACGAAACTAAAAGTTAGTGTTCAATGTGTGTTGTGAGTGAAACTAAGGCCACGGTACTTGGTGCGAGAGCCCCAGTAGAGAGAGGCAAAAACCACTCAAAGTGGAGGCGCTCGCATACAGGGTGACTTTTTATGTCGTCCAACCGTGGATATTAGCATAAGTATGGCTGTGAGTTTTTGTTCTAAATGTTTGTTAAGCGTAGTGTTTTCTGCAGGTGTACGTGTAGGAGAGAGTGTGTGTGTAGGAGTGCGTAGGTGTGCGTTGCCGTGTGTACAGGTGTAGGAGTGAAAAGTCGGCAAATATCAGTGCAGGAAAGTAACGCACTTCTGGGTGTTCTCACTGTGCTGAAGTTTCACTGGTGCGACGACGGTCAATACCCATCGCATACAGTGAAGCTTCCAGTACAATTACAGGGCGAGTCTCAAAGCTGACGGTCAACACCCGGCCCTGAGACTCTCAAACTGTAAAGAGAACATTTGGTAGGCGGCAGCTTCCATGTTACTGGCTGCTGACGGACCACGCCACCCTGCACCTCGCCCTCGAGTCGGCCTCGCCACTTGAAAAGCCCTGCACTTCCCCCCTCGCCACCCAAACATTTCCGCCCCCTCGTCCAGGGTCTCAGCACCAATACAAATAACTTGTAACGGTAGCCCTGGCGCGATTGAGCTCACCTCAGCCCAAGAACGCTACCTTACAGGTGGCGCCCGAGCAGGGACCCTGAGACTCTACGGAGGGGATTCCATCTTACGTGGCGTAAAGAACCACATATGGGTCCGAGGGAAAACAAGGGCGGTGCGGCGGCAGAGCACGTAGCGGCAGTGGCACGGGTTGCGTTTCGTGGGCAAAACGACGAGACGCAGTTAAAGTGCGCTGTGTCGTTGTTACACGCATGCCGACACACACACACTAAGTTGTTAGTGTTAAGAAAGCGATTTGTTGAGAAGAAAGAAGCAGAGAAAGCTTGTACGGAGACTGAGAAAAACTGGCACAGAGACAGGGACATAGACGAGGACGTAGAACAGGGACGGACGAGAAGGACGGAGGAATTAGTTTTAGCAAGGTTTAGGATTTAAGCACGAGTTAGTTTTAGCAAGGTTTAGGATTTAAGCACGAGTTAGTTTTAGCAAGGATCCGAGTTCACGAGTTAGTTTTAGCAAGGATAGGATTAAGTCGATGCAAGGAGACAGACAGGACCAGACCAGGACGACAGGGGCCCGATTTGCAAAGTTACAGGACGTAGCTGGGCAAGAGGGGCAAAGGACGAGACGAGTACAGGGACAGAGACAAGTAAGAGCACCGTTAGACTGTCACCCTAACGACCGAGGGGTGCGGGGAACTGCCTAGTCGCCATCGGTGAGGTGAGCAGAGCCGCGTGCGTCGACTGCGCTGCGGCAGAAGCCGAGTACCGTTACCCAGTTGGGTATATAAGGCCGACGGTCAGCAGCAGGAGTATCAGTCAGCTCCCGGCCTTCCTGGCAAGCACAGCTCAAGCGTCAAAGTTGAGCTTTACTAATAAGTTTCAAGTCAGTTGTTTTAAAGCAAGGAAACAAAGAGTAACCAGCAAGGATCAAGCGAACAATCAAGGATAACCACGGAACAACGATCAAGGAACGACAAGTCAAGGAGTAACAACAAGGAGTAACCAGCAAGGATCAAGCGAACAATCAAAGATAACCACGGAACAACGATCAAGGAACGACAAGTCAAGGAGTAACAACAAAGAGCAGCCAGCAAGGATCCAGCAAGCAACATTCGAAAAAAAAAAAAAAAAAAAAAAACATTAGAGTGGATTTCGTTTTATTATATAATCTTATCATCTTTCAAAATGGTTTCGGAACAACTCGAGAAAGAACTTAGAGAAATCACCATTGTGGTGCACTCTCTAATAACATCAACCAAACCGCCGGTTAGCTTGGCAGATATAGAGCGCGACTACGTGAATGTGGAGCCGACACCTATACCGTATCGTCGTCTGGGCTTTCGGAATACCCTGGAATTGTTGCAGGAAACAAATGCGTTTGATTTTCATGAGTTCGGCAACGATATCATTGTCAGAGCCAAGCCCAACCCAAAATCGGCACATATTGCTTCTATGGTGCGCAACCAAAAAAGTAGCGGCAAACCAAAGACAGCAAACATATTTAGCAGAACTCAAGCACCGACATATGTACGGTTCGGCAGGACCATTGGTAATACAAACGCACAAAGCAATTACCCGAAACAGGGAGAGGCACGACCAGCAGCAAGTAACAAGGATACACGCACAGGATGTAACGAGTAAGGACACCCAAGATATAACCAGGATACAACGATCATAGAGGCACGACCAGCAGCAAGTAACAAGGATACACGCACAGGATGTAACGAGTAAGGACACCAAGATATAACCAGGATACAACGATCATAGAGGCACGACCAGCAGCAAGTAACAAGGATACACGCGCAAGGATACAACGAGCAAGGATACTAGGATACAACGATCATAGAGGCACGACCAGCAGCATGTAACAAGGAGACCCGCAAAGGAGCTGTACGGAGACAGAGATAACTAGCCCAGAGACAGGGACATAGACGAGGACATAGAACAGAGACGGACGAGAAGGACGGAGGAATTAGTTTTAGCAAGGTTTACGAGTTTACGAGTTCACGAGTTAGTTTTAGCAAGGTTTAGGATTCAGTCGATGCAAGGGGACAGACAGGACTAGACCAGGACGACAGGGCCCTGATTTGCAAGGTTACAAGACGTAGGCAAGAGGGGCAAAGGACGAGACGCAAGGTTACAACGAGCAAGGATACAACGAGCAAGGATACCAGGGTACAACGATCATAGAGGCACAACCAACAGCATACAACGAGCAAGGATACACGATTAAGGATACAACGGAATAACGTTCAAGGATACCAGTTAAAGACAAACCCCGAATAACAAGTCACATTCCAGCGCAAAGGAGAAGCTGGTTTCTCGAGACAGCGCGAAGGAGAGGCTGGAGAACAAAAAGAAGACCCGGATGTGTGTGGTCTTCCACTGGCAAAGTAAGGGGGGGGTGTGAGGACTCAAAAATGTGAGTCCCACAAAAATCTATTTATTATTTATTATTTCATTCTTAATTTAATGAAACACCCAATGAAGGGTATCTGATAGGCAGGCTACACAGAACTTATAAAACAGATACACCCCATAACTATAAGTATAGGGTATATAGACTCGCTCACCGAAAAACCCACCACCGTTTACATACTTGAGAAGGGGGCAAGCGAGATAGCAGCGACCGGCCAACCAGTGCGAACGGATCAGCAACTGTGAGCGCACGGCAAAAGAGCGACGCTCTCACACACACACACAAGTGCACACCCGTGAGAGGCCACTCAACAGCTGAAGAGAACCCCCACACTAAACAGCTGGAGAGGAGAGCAGGTGCACGTCACTCAAATGACACTGCATGCACTACGCACCCAAAGAGCGGCGCTCACAAACAGCTGGAGAGAGCGAACATGCGCACGCACACAGACGCCCACACATGAGCGCACGCGCACGTCACTCCAATGACAGTGCATGCACTCACGCACCCAAACGAGAGACGAAATGCAGCGGAGACAACAGGGCTTTTGAGTGGAACCTGCGGGGCTTTTGAGTGCGCCGGCAAAACAGATGATCAAGGAAGTCGAGCAGTGACCCTGAAAGGGAACACAAGTGCGAGACAAGTGAAAAGAACAACAGCGAAGACAAGTGCGAGGTACCAAGGACAACGAGTTGCGACAAAGGACGAAGGAACAGCCACGACATCAAGGAGTTCAACAAGCAAAGCCGAGCAAAGACAACACGAGAAGAACACCAGAGGACAAGTACGAAGCCAACAGACGACAAGGTGAGCGAGCCACACCATGGCACAAAAGTGGGGGATACGTAGACCTAGGAAATTAAGGTAAACAGTGTGCGGTGCTAGGCAGGGCCTTAAAATTGTAAACAAGTGTTATGAAATAAGGAAATAAGAAGTGAAATAAAGAAACAAGAAAACGAAACTAAAAGTTAGTGTTCAATGTGTGTTGTGAGTGAAACTAAGGCCACGGTACTTGGTGCGAGAGCCCCAGTAGAGAGAGGGCAAAAACCACTCAAACTGGAGGCGCTCGCATACAGGGTGACTTTTTATGTCGTCCAACCGTGGATATTAGCATAAGTATGGCTGTGAGTTTTTGTTCTAAATGTTTGTTAAGCGTAGTGTTTTCTGCAGGTGTACGTGTAGGAGAGTGTGTGTGTAGGAGTGCGTAGGTGTGCGTTGCCGTGTGTAGAGGTGTAGGAGTGAAAAGTCGGCAAATATCAGTGCAGGAAAGTAACGCACTTCTGGGTGTTCTCACTGTGCTGAAGTTTCACTGGTGCGACGACGGTCAATACCCATCGCATACAGTGAAGCTTCCAGTACAATTACAGGGCGAGTCTCAAAGCTGACGGTCAACACCCGGCCCTGAGACTCTCAAACTGTAAAGAGAACATTTGGTAGGCGGCAGCTTCCATGTTACTGGCTGCTGACGGACCACGCCACCCTGCACCTCGCCCTCGAGTCGGCCTCGCCACTTGAAAAGCCCTGCACTTCCCCCCTCGCCCACCAAACATTTCCGCCCCTTCGTCCAGGGTCTCAGCACCAATACAAATAACTTGTAACGGTAGCCCTGGCGCGATTGAGCTCACCTCAGCCCAAGAACGCAACCTTACAAATTGCTGTTTGCATACGAGCAATATCAGCACTAACCTTGTCAAATCTTTGCAAGCACATTTGTAATTTTGCACTGGTCTTGCTGATTTGTGGCTTTTCACTTGTCTTTTTCGGACGCAGACATGTTGAATACAGAAAACACTAAAAAATTCAAAAGGAATAAGTGTCACAAACTTTGTGAGCTACCCTCGCAACAGCTGACTATGTAAATCTAACTTGCTTATACACACACACGCGCAAACTATGCGTTGTGTGAGCAAACAAACAAAGTGATCCAAGCGATCCGAAATAAAGCAGGCTAAACTTTTGCTGTAACTACGTTTGTAGGCAGCAATGTAAAAATGCGGGGGTGCGGGGTATACAATGCAACAAGAGAATATATGCACACGCACTCTAAGTGGTGTGTGTATCAAACAAACGAAAAGAGAAACAAGAGAAAACGAAAATCAAATCAAATGTTTTCTGTGCTACGTTTGTAGACAGCAATAGAATATTCGCCAAATGCTAGCGGCGCCGAATGCAAGCGAAAGAGAAGACGCAAGATTCAAAGCGTACGCAAAGAAACGGTCCGAGTTCAACGGACGCAACGACGAAAAAAAAATATGTATGTACGTGTGTATGTGCAAACGCAAATATGTATGTATATGCTTATAACTTTATGTATTAACGGCTGTTATAAAATTCGGGGTTATATGTAAATATGTATATGCATATGTAGCAAAAGTGAATTTGCAAAAAGACCGCGATAATTTTGCGTTGGCACAATGACACCCACAATTAATGACAATTTGACCACCAGAAGTTTTATATTTAAATAGAAAATGTAAATAAATATTGCCGTTTTGTTTGTTTATCTATGTTTATATCAAGATCATGCAATCGAATATTACTTGCTAGTATATATAAGAGCCAATATATGTGTGTATGTTCATATGTGTATAACTCAGAACTGTTTTGTTCTATTGTATATAATATTTGGCGGTTATTTTTGTGAGGTAGGCGCGAAATAGTACTACATATGGCATTAAAGTATTAACATACATACATACATACTAGCTTATATATTTTGCATGCAAGGTTATTAAAGTAAGTGCCAGGAATTGAGCTGTTCACTAATTTTTATAATTTTATGTTGAACAAGCGACAATACAGTAAACTGTAAGCTCAATTTTTGACACTAATACCTGGAGACTGTTTAGGGAATCAATAGACATGGAACGACGGCTATTTTCCATTAGGTCCAGCGAACAACAAAAACGGCTTGGAAGTTGGTTCCAGCGGCGACGACAAACTACGGCTTGGCAGGATGGCACACTTTGTTATTAAATGTCTTTTTGATTTATCCCGCACACGAACGCGCAAGCTAATAGCCAAGTAGCACACAATAATTATCAACAATTTAAATTGGTTTATTAATCACAAAGTCCCTGGTCGAGCCAATGAATAATCTCTAAGCGTTTTAGAGAATCAAGAAAAAACAAGAAAAATTGAGACGCGGTGGTTTCGATAATTAAACAAATTTTATTGATGCTGATGGCACCTTTTGCTGCTTCCTTGGCGAGAGCAAGAACTAATTACATATCGTACTACTAGAGCGGTGACCACAACTTGGCCACGCACTCTCAAATTTGCCGTCGGCAATTGCCGATCGATTCAAAGCAAAGGATTTCTTTATGACACTTCTTGTGTTCTCTTAACTACTACTTAATGACACTTCTTGTGTTCTCTTAACTATTTCTAAACTATTGTGCTCAAACACTTTCTTTGTGCTCAGCACAAGAAAAGGTATGTCACCCTCCATTTGTTTGATTGAATTATTGTACTTAAGTCCTCATTTTGCACCTAGATAACGCGTGGTTGACGCAAGTCCCAGTTACCCAAGCCTGCACCATCGACCTTTGGCTGGCAGTGGTAGAAAGCGTTAACTCTTGAAGGAAGGGGCATTTGGCACCAAAGCCCAAAGGTTGCCTAAAGAAATTACTGAAATTTAGGTAATGAATTCCACCTTTTTGCCCCTGCTTTTTTTTAGGAACCATTACAATTCGGCTGGCACAAATCCTCTGACTGAACCCTCCACGAGGGTGGCGGCTGGGCAATGGGCTGTGTATTGACTCCAACTTCAGAATTAGACACTGTCCTGTTGCTCGGACCAATACACGGTCCAGCTGAGGCAAGGACGCAGCAACATGCGGACTATCAAAGTCTAGTGTTGTGGTGTCCGGAGCCATGATCAGAGGTGCCTGGCAGATAGGCCTAAAATTCTATGGGGTGGTTCCCAAGAACAAAATCAACCAACCATGAAGTCCATGGAGTCCTCTAATGGCTCAACTCGGGCTGGGATGTCAGCCCAAACGTCGGTGGAAGGCGTGACTGCTACCACCGGCGGGCACGGGGGTGAACACCCCTCCACGTGTCGCCAGCGGTCACAAAGGGTAAAAAGTTTAAATTTGAGGAAAAAGAGTTAGATTGCTTTCAACAGTTAAAGCATAAATTAGTTGAAGGAAGGCGTGACTGCTACCACCGGCGGGCACGGGGGTGAACACACCTCTACGTGTCGCCAGCGGTCACACCTCTGTACTGGTGGGAGCAGGCCAAGACAGTTGCACAACTACTGCCGCAACGTCCAAAAACGCCAAGATGTGGCGCGGTACCGAGTCCATGCAGGCTCGGACAGCGACCCTCAAGGCAACGACATCAGTGCTGAGGAGGAAGAAAGCCTCCTGCGTTCCCCAGTCAAGGGTTCCAACTCGCCTAGAAGGGAAGGGCCCAGGAAGACGAAGGAGGACTTGAGGGCCAAAGCCCAGTATAAGGCAGCCTTGAAGATTAGATCTCGGCTCGCTGGCAGCACAAAACTCACCCCTGAGGAGAGGAAAAAAGCTGGAGTGGGCCGAAGAAAGGATCGAGGAGGGCCGAAAGCACTTTGAGGGCAAAATGGTAATGAAGGCCACTTCAAGCCAATATGCAAACAAAGTCGAGGAGCTGCTGCTCACTAAAAGGCAGCGGTCCGAAGACCAATTTAAGACGGATGTGCCCGAGAGCAAGCGGCCGCGCCAAAATTCATAGAAAACCCCCTAAAAGCCACTGCCGAAAAGGGAGACGGCGAGCGATGTGGCGCGCCGACATTTAGTCGTCGCGCTCATCGTTCGCAGTAACCCCCAAGGCAAAATAACACCTGAGAAGTGGAAGATGGCAGAGCTGAGGCTGTTGGACGCCCTATTCAAACGAATGGAGGAGCCGGGGTCTCAGCCTACCACCTTTATGGAGCGGGGTGACTTAACGGGGTGAAAATACTGAGTTGCAAGGATGACCTCACCCTGAAGTGGGTCACCGAAACTGTGGCCAAGATGGACGCCCCCTGGGAAGGTGCTAAGCTGGAGGTAGTTGGCACAACTCGTATTCCGTCAATACCAAAAGCGATGGTACTCTTCCCGAGGGTCGTACCTAAGAAACAGGCACTCAAACTACTCAGATGGCAGAATACAAACGTGGCTACCGCTGACTGGACGGTACTCCACGTTGGAAAGCCGGAAGGCAACGGCTAACAAATGGTCCTCCAGATCAACAAGGAGGCCGAGGATCTGCTGTACCCGAGGTTTGGGAAGATGGCGTGGGGAATAGGTAACGTGTACCTACGACTCAAGAAACGCCACCCGAACGACACCAATGCCAACACGCTTGAGGCCGGCGAGGTGGAAAAAGACCTCGAAGCATTGACCGACGAGGCCAACAGTCTAGACATAGAAGACGAAATGGAGGAGGATGGTGACCTAATATCATAGTCAACCCATCCAGGAAGAAGGAATCCGATAACAGCCAAGAAGCTACGGATCCTTCAGATAAATCTCCATAAGCTGGCGTCGGCGGAGCTCCTCCTAACCCTGGAGGAGGAGTCCGTCGACGTGGCCCTAGTCCAAGAACCCTGGATCGCTGGGCTAGGGTCGAGCAACTAACTCCATCTTCTACCCGACCACCGTAAGTAAAGCTAGAACTGCAATTCTGGTAAGAAAAGGCATCTATGCTTATCTTATGACTAATTACAGCACAAACGACATCACGGTGATGGCACCTGCTATCTACCGCATGACAGGGAATCGCCGACAGAGGAGACGGAGCGTCTGATCCAGGAGGTGACCCAGTAGAGGCAACCCCTGGCGCATCACACCCTATGGGGCTGCAAAGATGTGAATAATAGGAGGTGAGTCACTTTTAGACTTCATTCTAAAATTTAAAATTAAGATCGCGAACAGGGAGGACCCCCCCACATGAGCCCCCCCCCGGCCCCCTCCCCTCATGTAATAATAGAGGTGAGTCACTTTTAGACTTCATTCTAAAATTTAAAATTAAGATCGCGAACAGGGGAGAGCAACCCACCTACATGGGTCCCACCTCATCTAGTTATAGACCCAACACTCGCATCTGGAACAAATACCGAAGTCACGGAATGGAGGGTCCTCAGCAGACCTTCCTTCTCTGACCATAGGTATATCCAGTTCGAAGTTCGACATGAGTGCAAAGTGGTAAAAACTCTTTACAAAAAACCCCGAAACACCAACTGGGATATTTTTAAGACCAAAATGACACATTTCCAACGCCAATCTCAACAACGATGGACATTGAGAAGTCCATGAAGACTCTCTGTCATCACCTAACCTCAGCTTTTAACACAATAATAAGAAGGAAACACAGGCTACCCTGGTGGCACCCACAATTGAAGGCACAACGCACCGACCTACAAGAAATCTTCAAACTAGCCAAACAAGCAAACGAAGATATTGTATGGGACGAATAAAGGACAAGCCTCCGTGACTTTAAGAAAAAGGTCCAGACAGCGAAAAGGAACTCATGGAGATCCTTCTGCTCTGATATCGAGAAGGTCACGGAAACCGCCAGACTTAGGAAGCTTCTGTCGAGCCAACCGGCAGTTCAGAGCCAACTAAGAACTAGCGATGGCCAATGGACGAATAGCAACAGGGAAGCGACTAATGCCCTTCTAAGCGAGCACTTCCCCGGATGCACAGATGTACTCGATTCACAATAATCAGTACACACGAACCCAGTGTCTGACGTACCTGGGAACATAATCACACCACACGAAATCCAGTGGGTTATAGAATCCTTTAAGAACTACAAATCCCTTGGACTAGATGGTATAATACAAGCCATGCTGCAGAAGACCAAAGAAAAGGTCACTCCATGGCTGGAATCTATATTCAAAGCATGTCTGAGACAGGGATATGTACCTGTACCCTGGAGGACAGCACGTGTTGTATTCCTTCTAAAAGCAGGAAAATGCAGTCACATCCAGCCGAAAGATTACAGACCGATAAGTCTCACCTCTTTCCTGCTTAAAACCTTTGAAAAAAATTCTGGATCTGCACATAAGAAGAGGCATGAACCGACTCGTAGAATCCAACCAACACGCCTACACAAAAGAAAAATCGTTGGAAACAGCGCTACACTCCCTAGTAGCCACCATCGCAAAAGCCCTACACAACAAGGAATTTGCCTTAGGAGTGTTCCTGGACATCTCAGGTGCATACAACAATGTATCTACGGAAGCGATCATGCGGAGCCTGAGAGCTGCAGAAACCCACGAGGCTGTAAACTCTTGGATTGGAAATCTATTAAGCTGCAGAAGAGTAAGAGCCGAATGGGGAACCACCACCACAACCAAAGCAGCGCACAGAGGAATGCCACAAGGCGGAGTGCTGTCGCCGCTACTGTGGAACTTAGTGATAAACGACATCTTAAAGAAATTTAAATGGAAAGTCCCAAAGATATCGTGGGCAAATGTCCAACGATGATCAGGTCAGTCATGGACAGTACACTGAAAGAAGTACTGAAGTGGGCGATGGATGTCGGACTCAGTATCAATGCATACATGACGGATCTAATTCTCTTTACCAAGAGATACAAGATACCGCAATGGACTCCGCCGTCTATAAACGGGGCCTTGCTCGAACCAAAAAAGAGTGTGAAGTATCTGGGATTAGTATTGGACAGCATGTTGAGCTGGAAAACCAATGTCGAGGAAAGGGTAAAGAAGGCCACAAGTGGACTATATGCATCGCAAAAGATGCTAAGTAGCACATGGGGCTTGTCTCCCAAACTGATGCTCAGGATCTTCATCTTAATTGTTCGTCCAATACTACTCTACGGTGTCCTAGTATGGTGGAAGGCCACTCAGAAATCCACATACCTCCTGACAATGGAAAAGGTACAGAGACGTGCACTGATGTGCATTACTGGGGCACTGAGATCTACTCCAACAAAGGCCTTGGAGGTGATATTTGGAGTTCTCCCCATTGACATACAGGCCATAGTACTGGCACAAAAGACCGCACAACGTCTCTGTGCTACAGGAAATATTGCCCTCGCAAAATACGGGCACAGTGAAGTAGGAGGAGAGTCACTCAATAGCACGGACTTAATGACCCCAATAAACAACTACTCCAGAACGCCCGCCCTAATGGGACATGAAGATTTGAAAATCGGCATGGACGAAAACGCAACACAGCTATTCACAGACGGATCTAAAATGGAAACCGGCGTGGGTGCCGCGGTCTACTGTGCAGATCCGCTCATTCAAGTGTCGTACAAGTTGCCGGACCACTGCAGCATCTTCCAAGCGGAGGTCTTCGCCATAAAGAAGGCTGCAGAACTTGCGACAACACTCAACAAGAATCAGGTCAGCATCTTTGTCGACAGTCAGGCGGCTATCAAATCTATGCAGTCCTACGTCATCAGCTCCAAAAAGTGTACTGGCAAGCAAGGAAGCATTAGATGCACTAAGCAACCGCTCGAATGTGCGCATCTTTTGCGTTCCCAGCCACAAAGGCATCGACGGAAACGAGATGGCAGACAGGCTAGCGAAGGAGGGTGCCGAATTTAGACAACTGACAGTTGAAGACTTGGAGATACCGATACGATCTATAAGCCACAGCTTAGAGGAAAGCGCTGCATTAATAACAGGAAGAAGATGGCACAGCAGAATAAACTGCAAGATAGCCCGCACTATGTGCAACCTTGCAAACGCGAAATTGGCCCATGAATGAATGCAGAAAATTCAAGGTACCAGAAGTGAAAGAAACTCTGGAGCACCTCATCTGCGACTGCCCCGCACTCATGACCTCGAGAGCGAAATGCCTTAGAAGCCCCCTGCTTGCATCACTGATCACATTAGCGGGCCTGGCACCCTAAAAACTCCTGGCTTTTGCCAAACTAACCAGCCCACTAGACTGGGATAATTAAATCGAGAAATTAACAGCCTCCATCACTTATCCGGCAACACTAAGGATCATACTGATCTATGTGAGGCCCCTATTTGAGGGCCTGCCGATATAACCTAACCTATTATGCAATTCAGTTCAATTTTTACAGTTCTTCCATTACGAGATCCCTGTCCAGCCAGTTGGTAAATGCGTTTTGTATCGTACTACGGTTATATTCCGCTCTACAACTGCCGTGCGGGTCGTGTGTCGATCGCACTGTGCTGATCCACTGCCCTGTCAATCCGGTGCAACAAGTTTGTCTGCCCGTCAAAGTGCTCAGGGCAGTGCTGCGTACTTTCGCATCGCGTTGTTTCAGTTCAACGGCGCTGCATGACTTTTGCACGGCATTGCGCAACCTTAACGCAGCCTTGCCGTGCCTTATTTGGCTGTGGAGCATTCTTCTGCACTTGCCTGCGTAGTCTCCGTTTGGACATTGCAGTCTTGCCTGCACTTGGAAGGAATCTTCATACTCTTCATTTGGATTTGCACCGTTGGATACATTTTCTCCCACATTTTCATCCTCTGCGGCAGCCCGTTGCGCCGCTTGCAACAATTTACTCGACCACAGATCAAGGAACTAGCTTGAGTTTTTTTCTTTGTGCAGAATTGTTCCAAAAATGCAAGAGTGCAAATTAAATTTAAAATGCAATTCAATTAAAAAAATAAAATTAAAATTGTTGAGTGTGAGCTAGGGATAAAACGAAAACAAAATATTATAAAAAACCAGTAAGAAAAGCAACAGTCGCGCAGCACGCGAAATTGGGATACCCTTCGACCTATGTATGTATGTTCCTATGTATGTACCCATATATGTACATATGCACATGCTTTAAAATTATTCCCGACAGATGGCGCTCGCCCGCCTTCCTTGTTAGCTGACAGAAGCACTTGGTTTTTTGCTCATACTTTCTTAAATAACTTCTGTGATTATTGTCTGATCGGATTGTAATTTGGAGACTACGTAGATATTTCATTCAGCTTAGTATATGTTAAAGCCAGAAAGTTGTATCTTTTATACAGCGCTTACAAATTGATTTCAAAAAATAAAATATTGATTTGTGAGGGCGGTGGGCGTTGCACCTAACATTTGTAATAAACTTGATCTGCGCCGAGTACATAGGAACCTTCATTCCAAATTTGGTGTCTCTAGCATTTATAATAGCTGAGATCTGTGTGTTCATCTGGTCAGACGGACATCCGGACATCCAGACAGACAGACATAGCTCAATCGACTCGGCTAGTGATCCTGAGCAAGAATATATATACTTTGTGGGGTCTGCCACGCCTCCTTCTGCCTGTTACATACATTTGCACAAAGTTAGTCTACTCTTTTTTGACCATTTTCAATGGTCGAAGGGTATAACTATTTAACAAGAAAACACAACTTAAAAATTGTAACAAGAGAATTTAAAAGTAACTTAACATCAAGCTTTAGTTTCCTAACACCGATCTGCATCACCACCACGCTGGAAGGTCTTTCAACGGTGGACAAATTAACTTCTGAGTAAATAACAATGATTGTGCATGTCCTTAGGCTTGTGATGTATGTACATTTTTTATTCTCTTTAATGCTCTGCTGATCCTTTTGATCACGCAAAGAAAATTATTACGAACAACATCAAACAATTTCAAAAAAAAACCAGTAAGAAAAGCAACAGTCGCGCAGCACGCGACAGTGGGATACCCTTCGACCTATGTATGTATGTTCCTATGTATGTACCCATATATGTATGTACATATGCACATGCTTTGAAATTAATCCCGACAGATGGCGCTCGCGCTTTGCGCTCGCCCGCCTCCCTTGTTAGCTGACAGAAGCACTTGGTTTTATGCTCATACTTTCTTAAATAACTTCTGTGTTTATTGTCCGATCGGATTGTAATTTGGAGACTACGTAGATATTTCATTCAGCTTAGTATATGTTAAAGTCAGAAAGTTGTATCTTTTATACAGCGCTTACAAATTGAGTTCAAAAATTAATTTATTGATTTGCGGGGGGGGTGGGCGTGGCACTTAACATTTGAAATAAACTTGATCTGCGCCGAGTACATAGGAACCTTCATTCCAAATTTGGTGTCTCTAGCATTTATAATAGCTGAGATCTGTGTGTTCATCTGGTCAGACGGACATCCGGACATCCGGACATCCGGACATCCGGACAGACAGACAGACATGGCTCAATCGACTCGGCTAGTGATCCTGAGCAAGAATATATATACTTTGTGGGGTCTGCCACGCCTCCTTCTGCCTGTTACATACATTTGCATTTTGCACAAAGTTAGTATACCCTTTTGACCATTTTCAATGGTCGAAGGGTATAATGAATAGGAAAACACCAAAACGAACCAATGCTAAAAGCTGTTTTTAACCAGCATTAAATGTGTAGAGGCTTTATATTATTCCTACACTTTCTTAAGCGCACTTTTCAACATTCTATTCTGTAAAAAACAAAACAAAACGAAAAACAAAACCAAAAGAGTTGCACATTGATACAAACAATGAAAGAAGAAGAAAAATAAAACCAATAATGTTTAAGAAAAAGAAAGTACATCAAGTTTTAAAGCAAATTTAAATGTAAACTTAAACTCCATAAATTGTTAGCCTCATTTCAAGCTATTTAAACACAAACCTGAAAGCAAATGAGTGCCATATAAATTGAATTGAATAAAAAATTGAATTATCATAGAAAACATTTGATCAAACAAATTTGCAGTAAGATATAAGAAACACAACATTTTTATTTGTTAACAAAACTCTGAAAAACATATTAAACTGAAATGATTTAATGAATGAAAATAATATAAGATACAACTCTTTTCGAAACAAAATCCATAAATTCGTAACCAAATCGAAGTATTATATATTTAATAATAGTTACGAAAACTCTTGTAAACTGTGAAATATTTACATTGATAATTTTAATGCAGAAAAATATGTCAAACAATTTTCTGACCCTTTGTTTTAGGAATAAAACATGAATATAGAAATGAATATAATGATGTGCTAAATTAATTTGTTTTCTGGATAGACATGCAACTTAAGTTAATAGTCGGACGGTTTTAAGGTATCTTCGGATACAATAATTTTTTGGAGAAGATTATGGTAGGGTGTGTAAAGACAGCGAGGTCGCACAACACCTTTGACCCCGCAAAGATTATATATTGCAGTCCGAATTTAATTTTATTTTTTCTTTTTGAACCTTCAATAGTTTGTTTCGTTAGTTACACCTCTCTTGTATTTCTTGGAGTAAGTCTCGGTTTTAATTTCTGTTAGGAATCCTAAATAATAAAATTATGTAGATGAGGAGAAGGAATATGGCAACAACCCACCCCACACCAATGAGCTACGGCACAAGAAGATTCCGTCCGCTATCATTCCTTATCCGAATTTCGAATATTGAAGTTTTAAAATTGATACCCTGTGTGGTTCGGCTCTACTTCTTGATTCCCACGCCCACATTACATACTTTTTGGCGTCCAACGTGTGGGGGCTACGTATAGTTAACCAAAGGATAAATTGTAATTTCGGTTCAAGGTGTGTAGCTGCGCTTAGTTTAACAAAGAGATGAAAACATCTGAATTGTTGCTTCTAATTATTCTTGTTGTTACCAAGCAAGAGGCTGGTTTTGAATGCTAAATGTTGCAAGAAGGTTGACTGCTTGTCTCTCACGTGCAATTGTGAAAAGTGAAAGCATTGCTTAGAGCAACAAACAGTCTTTTTTGTAAAGTAACTTAGGAATGTATCTAAACTACACTGAAAAAAAACCGTATCTTAGTTTAGAAGCGAGAATTAAGTTATGACTGTACGCACCCCAACATTATTTTTGAGTAATTTGTTTTGGCAATTTTAGTATAATATCTGTGAAGTAATTTAGACTGACAAAGTCGTATTATCGCTTATATGATGCTAGGATTTGAAGATCTCTATCAAGTCTACGAATCTGTATTATTCAGATAAGAATAAGAAGACCATGAATAGTGCTGATAGCCAGAAAAAATAAGAGCATATTAAATTCTATGTTCGTTGTAGAAAATGATTTCTCTAGTCAAAAATAAAAATAAAAATGCTCGTTTTCTTCGTACTATGAATAGACTCTGTGAAGTTGTAGGAAGATGGAAATATTGTAGAATATTGGGCATTCGGCTAAGCAAAGATGCCAGCACTCGATTATTTTGCGGGATGGTATTTTCCAAGTTTCTGCAACGGACGAGACTATTTCATTATCATAAATATATGTCGCATTATAAAGATTACGCATGAACTCGAATTATTTCATCATATTATGTTTTGCATCTTTGCATTGTGGTTGTCCGTTTTTCTGCAAGTACCGTTGCATTGTGGTTGTCGGTCGTTTTTCTGCAAGTACCGTTACATTGTGGTTGTCCGTCGTTTTTCTGCAAGTACCGTGGGAGCGGGGCGACAACGACGCGTCGCCTGTTTAGTTGAACGACGATGAATCGTGACGTTGCCGGCGAGTGTGGTTCGAGGTTTCGTATAGGCTGTTAGAAAACGAGCAGGGCAGTATGCTTGAGTGGTCGCCTTTGCATAGTTCGAAACACGCTACGCTCTAATGGAAAGCGAAGATAATTCGACATCAGAAGTGGGATCGGGCCATATACCTTCAACAGTAGATGAACCATGTCGTACTATTATGGAAATGTAAAATAAAAATTTTATTGAACTTTTGCGGGCCATACAAACATCGGCATCTGATGCGGGGCAAAGTAAAAGCGGTGCAACTACCCAATTTCAACCCAGCCAAGGCAGGCGCAATCGCTTCATCGTGGTGTAACACCGTTGAAATTATTTTGAAAGAAATTGCATTAAAAGGCAGCGGGCTAGTAGTGGCATTATGATCAGCACTAGAGGGCAGCGCTTCTCAATGGCTCTCCCAAGTGTGTTACGCTGACATGACCTGGCTCGAGTTTAAAGAACCGTTTATCCATCACTTTGACACTATAGAAACACCAGCCGCCATGTTTCTAAATATGTTGTCTAAACGACCGACTGACGGTGAATGTCTTGCAGTCCATGCAGTCCATGCAACTAACGACGAAATGGCGCCAAATGGAAACGGAAGAAATTGCTGTGTCCGTCACTCTCGCGTTGCTGGCAAATGTTGATAACCGTTTGCAGCGTTTAAGTTTTACATCAAATGTTCGAACCAGAGGTTATTTTTTTGTCCGAATTGAAAGCGTTCACTTTTAATAAACGGAAAAATGGTTCCACGGAGCAACAAATAGAAACTTATCCTAAACGGCAAAAGCAGTCATCTATAGAGTGTCATTTCTGTGGAAAATTCGGACACAAAATGATTGAATGCAGATTTAGGAAACAACAAAATCCGTTTGCCAACGACAAAGAGCGACATGACAGACACGATGGTCATAAACGCGGAAAATCAAGTGTAACTTGCTACAAGTGTGGTGAACAGGGTCACATATCTACCCAATGTGCAAAGAAGGAAGCTGATGGGAGCAAAACATCCAACCGAGAAAAGCCAGTGGAGCAGTGCAGTGTTGCAGTACCTAAGGGATTCTTAAATCATAGAGGCCAAATTTTCGAAATCACGTTTGATTCTGGAGCTGAATGCTCGCTGCTGAAAGAAAAGCTAAGTACTAAATTTTCTGGTAAAAGATTTAATAATATTGTTATGTTAAAAGGCATAGGCAGTAATGGAATATGTAGTACTGTACAGGTTTTAAGTAACGTAAAAATTGACGATTATTGCATTGAAATTTTGTTTTATGTAATAGGCGATGATCATATGCAGAACGATATTGTTATTGGTCGCGAAATATTAAATCAGGGTTTTGATATTGTCATTTCGTCAAACCAATTTAAAATTTCGAGAACCAAAATAATTAATTTGTGTACCAGCAGTGATTCAGCCGATATTGATACTGAGCTTGATGAACAAGATAAAATAAAACTACATTCATTGTTGGCAAAGTACTCAAATTCTCTTATAAAGGGTATCCCATGTACTAAGGTTAAAGTTGGCGAAATGAAAATAAGATTAATTGATCCAAGAAAGACAGTTCAAAAGAAGGCCATATCGATTAAGCCCATGCGAGCGAGATTTAGTTCGAGAAAAAATTGACGAATTGCTGAAATGCAATATAATTAGACCAAGCTGTTCACCTTATGCAAGGCCTATATAGCTAGTAAAGAAAAAAAATGGTTCGGATAGGCTTTGTGTTGACTAAAGGGAGTTAAATTCAAACACAGTCGCTGATAAATACCCTCTGCCACTTATACAGGATCAAATAAGTAGACTTCGAGGAGCTTATTATTTTAAATGTTTAGATATGGCTAGTGGTTACTACCAAATTCCCTTAAATGCGGATTCAATTGAGTATACAGCGTGTGTGACACCCGATGGCCAATATGAGTTTTTATCTATGCCTTTCGGGCTTAAAAATGCGCCGTCGGTATTTCAACCTTTAGTAATGCAAGCGCTCGGGGATCTTGCAAATTCTTATGTTATCGTCTATATGGACGACATCATGATAACTGCATCAACACAATGTGAGGCGTTAGAAAGATTACAAATTGTTCTAGATGTTCTGACAGAGGCCGGGTTTTCATTCAACATTACGAAGTGTTCCTTCTTGAAAACATCGGTTCAATATTTAGGCTACAATGTTAGTGCTGGCGAAATTCGCCCAAACCCTCAGAAAATTGTTGCGTTGACTGCTCTCCCGCCTCCAAAGTCAGTCACATCGCTTAGGCAATTTATTGGATTAGCAACTTATTTCAAACAGTTTATTAAGGGATTTTCACAGTTGATGAAACCGTTATATTTTTAACGTCAGACAAAAATAAATTTATTTGGAAAGCGGAACATTAACAGATACGGAAAAAGGTTATTTCTACTCTTACTGATAAACCAGTCCTTGTTATTTTTGACCCAAAATATCCAATTGAGTTGCATACGGATGCAAGTTGCAGTGGCTATGGTGCAATTTTATTACACAAAATTAACGACAAGCCCCAGGTAGTAGAATACTATAGCAAAGCTACTACACCTGCAGAGTCAAGATACCACTCGTACGAGCTGGAAACTTTAGCTGTTGTAAACTCCATCAAATATTTTCGGCATTATTTGTTGGGTAGGAACTTTACTGTTTTCACTGACTGTAACTCTTTAAAGGCGTCAAGAAATAAACAAGATTTGACCCCTAGAGCCCAACGTTGGTGGGCTTATTTGCAATCATTTACATTTGAAATTCAGTATAGAGAAGGGAAAAAGAATGGCCCATGTTGACTTTTTGTCAAGAAATCCTATCTCACCGAAGTCTACTATTGCTGTAAAGGTGATTGAAGAGAAGAGAGTTAACTTAGCCGAAATTTCAAGCAACTGGCTCATTGCTGAACAGCGTCGAGACTCGGACATAGCCGAAATCGTGAGCAAATTAAAAAGATTGTTCTCTTGCTGAAGATATTGCGAAAACCTATGAACTAAGGGCAGAAGTTCTTTACCGAAAAATACAGAGAAATGGCAGAACACGCTGTTTACCAGTGATACAGCGTTCCTTCAAATGGTCTGTTATAAACCAGGTGCATGAGTCAATAATGCATTTAGGTTGGGAAAAGACACTAGATAAAGTTTACGATTTTTATTGGTTTGACAATATGTCAAAATATGTTAGAAAATTTGTTGACAATTGTATCACATACAAAATGTCCAAATTAAAGTCAGGAAAATTGCAGGCCGAATTGCATCCAATACCAAAAGTCAATATTCCTTGGCACACTATCCACATCGATATAACAGGGAAATTAAGTGGCAAGAGTGACCAGAAGGAGTATGTTATTGTTCAAGTAGACGCTTTTACCAAGTATGTCTATCTTAGTCATAGCCTTAAATTAGACAGTGAGAGTTGCATAAAAGCTGTTCAATCGGCCGTTTCGTTGTTTGGAGTACCAAACCGAATAATAGCTGACCAGGGAAGGTGTTTTAAGGGTGCAAAGTTTAGTCAATTCTGTTCAGATCAGAAAATAAACTTGCATTTGATTGCCACCGGGGCTAGCCGAGCTAATGGTCAAGTTGAACGAACCATGAGCACCTTGAAAAATATGTTAACGGCGGTTGAAACTGGAACGCAGTCTTGGCAGGACGTGTTGGGGGAGGTGCAGTTGGCAATCAATTGTACAACTAACCGTGTGACGAAGGCAAGTCCTCTTGAAATGTTATTGGGAAAGGTAGAACGCCCATTAGGATTACTTCCACCTGGTGACATAGAAAATGATGTTGATCTGTCAAATGTAAGTGCACAAGCTGAAAAAGAATGTTTTAGCCACGGCAGTTTATGACAAAGAACGATTTGATAAAAATATGGCAAAAGTTATTAGACACAAAGTAGGTGATTTTGTGCTACTTAAAAGCGAAGAGAGGCATCAAACCAAGTTGAGTCCAAAATTCAAGGGGCCTTTTGAAATAATACAGGTTCTGGAGGGTGACAGGTACACTTTAAAGTCCTTAACCAATAAAATAAATTATAAATATGCACATGAAGATTTGAGAAAAATGCCAGAGGGGCAAGTGCCCGAGGAGTTGAATGTGTGTGAAGAGAGCGAAAATGAAAATGTTGAAACCACTGAAGAAAATGAAGCACACCAATAAAGGTGATGAAAGATTTACTGCTGGCCAAAGAAAATGGCAGAGTAACAAGACCAGATAAATAATGCAAGCACAACTGCAAAACAAACTGATGTTTGTTGTGATCATGGCGTGTGGGGTATTGAATTTGTAATGTTGAATGAAGAAGAATAATTGATTTTGTTAAAAATTACATTATAGTAAGAATTATGTAATGATATTGGTTAAGAAAGCTTGATACTGTTTTGTGAAATTAACTTGATATGTTTATACTAATTGAAATGGAAATATTAAATCTTTTGTTTAATTATAATAAAAAGACAATTGAATGGAACACGAGGTCGTGTTAGAGTCAGGATGGCCGAGTCGGAGTATAAAGATTACGCATAAACTCGAATTATTTCATCATATTTGCATCTTTGCATTGTGGTTGTCCGTCGTTTTTCTGCAAGTACCGTTGCATTGTGGTTGTCCGTCGTTTTTCTGCAAATACCGTTGGATCGGGGCGACAACGACGCGTCGCCTGTTTAGTTGCACGACGATTCGTCGCGACGTTGCCGCCGAGTGTGGTTCGAGGTTTCGTAAAGGCTGTTAGAAAACGAGCAGAGCAGTATGCTTGAGTGGTCGCCTGTGAATAGTTCGAAACGCGCTACGCTCTAATGGGAGGCGAAGATAATTCGACATATATATTTGAGGATGGAAATTATGACTTGAGTTTTTAGTGCAATTTAGACTGTTGTTTGGAACTTGTTTAAGTGCTATCTGGCCTTGCTTGCTGACCAGCAGCCTACACTGTCAAATCAACGTAACGAACACCATCTTTTGCTTAGAATCAATAGCCCGGAAAAGAAATTAATTAATATTAAAAAAAAATGAAAAAAACTAGGACACTGCAAGATATAGTTATTTATCCGATTGTGTTCGATTTAACAGAACCGCAGAAAATCGTACGCTGCAGATGACAAACGCATACACTGCTATCTTAAGCAGATAGGGGACAGGGTGGAGTCCCACCAGCAAAATTTCACACGTACCTAAATCAACAGTGACCCTTTACTGATATGCACTGACCCTCGCTTATATGCATATGGAGTCCGTATTACGGACACAACATATACTAACCGTTCACTGATATGCAGGCGGACTTAGTCAATAATGACCGTTTATCTTTATGCATGCAGATGCACGATTTCGCACCATCTGCATGACATAAAGCAGCAGATATCATTAGACCTAAATAAGTAACACTTGTCTTTTATTATCATGTATGTAACCTATGTAAATACTTAGCTTGTAAGAAACATGTATATAAAGCCTCTGCAAGGGGGCAAGCAAAATTAATATAAAACATTAGGATTACAGTTGATATTAAATTCAATTTATTATCAAAACATTTGGTGATCCCCGACAAGGACTCCTTTTGAAGTTGTCAACCAGGCGACAAGGATTCTTTCTGAGGTTGTCAACCAGGCGACAAGGTTTCAAGATCCCGACGCTGGACCAAAGAAGTAGTCAACTAGGCGACAAATTCAGATAAAACAAAAAAATTTGTTAATTTTTTATTGTTAGAAAGAGCACGTTGTGAGTCGAGGCGCATCCGAAAAAATACCTCTTAAAGTTCTGACAACAGTTAATAAATTAAAAATGGCCACATCAAGCATCAATAATTTGCTGACACAGCAATCACAAATCGGCGAGGAGATCCAGAAAATTTACGTAACTTCAAAAAAGGAAAACACATCCAAAGTACTTCAGCGAGAGAATCGCAGCTCTGGAGTCCCACCAGCAAAATTTCGGGTTAAATGATGAAAAAATTCGCACGATTTTGCAAGGAGCAACGGTGGAACATGAGTACTTCAGTGGGAAGTATTTTGAAGTTATAAAAAGCATGACGAGTGAATATATAGATATATTCAAGAAACAAATGCTTGTTCTGGAAATGGACGCTGAATCCATGACATCAACGGATGAAAGCGATATCCAGCCCATGATTCGGGAACAACAAGTTTTGCTCGACAGTCTTGAGCGCATCAAGCCAATAATAGCACAATATTGGAATGATATTCAAAATATCCATGTGCAAATTTATAAGAGGTTTGCAGACCCAGTTAGTCTCGGTTACAACCCTACTGTTTACGCCGAAACTCGCCGCCGAAAAGTAGGCAGGATAGGCAACGGCGTAAACAGTGCGAGAGTCACCAAGGGCTCTCGCGCTCTTTTTATCCTACATATTTATGTTAAGTTAGGCTTAAGTTAAACTACATATATTATGTACAAGAATAGTTGAAATATATAAGTGAAGTGAACTCCACGCGCCCCGAATTGTGTACTTTTAGGCCATGGATTTTAAAAAAATTCATGGTCTATTGTGTTTGTCGGAACGGAAATGTGCGTAACAGGCAGAAAGAGGCATCTCCGACCCCATAAACTATATATATTCTGAATCAGTATCAGTAGCCGAGTCGATTGAGCCATGTCTGTCTGTCCGTCTGTCCGTCTGTCCGTCTGTCCGTCTGTCCGTCTGTCTGTATGAACACCTGGATCTCAGAAACTATAAGAGCTAGAGTCACCAAATTTTGTGACAACATACGTATATATTGCAGTGTCTCAAAGTTTTTTAAAATTTGGACACGCCCCTTCCCGCCTCTGTAAATCAGACATAACTACTTAAAACCTACAATATTAACTCAACAACCAAAGTTGTATATCATACATGACAAATACCTTATCACGGGCGTTATGTGAAAATTTCATTAAAATCGGACTATAAATAAGTGAGATATGATACGAACTAAACTCACTTTGAACATACATGTATATAATAATTAAGCAGACCTAATTTACGCAAGCATACCGAAGTTCAAATCTAGCGTCAGACACACAGCATTTTATTAAACTTTTTATTTGCATTGTATGGGAACAGAATTGGTTCACAATGCAGCTTTGCCGATGGGCGAAGAAGTGAGGCAATGGCCGAGTGGTTAGAGTGGCGGACGGCTGCGCGAGAGTGCGTGCGTTCAACTCCCGGTTGAGGCGGGTGCGAATTTTCATTTATTAATTATTTCTTATTTTATTTTTTTATTCTAATAAACTAAAAGGAAAAGTTACAGTCAAAAAAAATTAAAATCAAGAAGAAACACATGTAATGAAATTTGGTACGCGCTAGAAGTGCATACCTATACCTATTGCCTACGGTATACTATGATAATCCATGGCCTTATACAGTCAGCTCCTGACTGTAGCGTTTGTATTTTTTCGAATTGTTTTCGCGTCGGTTTTCGATTCTACAGCAACATTTTCGCCTCCTACGATCCCCCAGAAGGAAGGAAGATCCTACTGCCGCCATCACAAACATTATTTTACATACTCCAAGTCGCTGGATTTTCATCCCTCGCTCCGCTCGAACCACGTTCATCGGCATCTCGTCAGGATCCCCCACAGATAAGTACTAAATTTTATACTTATTGTATGCGGCAGAGGACTGTGTGTAATTGTTCCTTTGTGAAAAGAAAAGATATTTTCTAATTTACTCCTAACCTCGCAATTTGCGTCACCGATATCTCTGTATGTATGTACATATGTTGCTGCATCAGTAAGCACATACTTACTTACAGACGACTGCCACCATCGAAAGTTTTCCATACATATACTCGTATATGTACGGAAATACGAATCACAAATTACACACAGTTTATCCATCTAATTCTATTTACAAGCTTTTGCCACATATATGTATGTACCTTCTCCAACGCTTTCCTTAAGAACAAAGGAACATACACTCTCCAAACTAATTCTAAATTGTATGCTAATATATGTGTAATATACACGTATATATTACATACTTACGTTGCCCATTAAAATACATTGCCAAGGTCCAAACCACAAGCGGCAATTGTACCTCCTGTCCAAAATTTAATTCCAAATAAAAAGATAACACTGCATTCCTTTCACATTTATTTATTTATTAATGTAAACATATAAAATACACACTAATTGTTTCGATAATTATTATCACTCAATAAAATATATCGATATTTATAATATAATATTTATATTATATTTTTTGCAACGTTTTTTCAAAAGGTATTGCCTTGTAACTTATCAACCTAGTCCTCGCTCAATAGATTCGATAAAGTTTCCTATCGTTTGTATGAAATTCTTGTTTATTGTTCAAACAAGAAATTCTGTTCGTCCATTTTTCTACGCTCTTCTCTTTCACGTTTCTGGTTCCGTCACCAGCATCAATTGCATTTTTATCGCTTTTTTTGAAAGCCTGTTATGCCAATTGATAGTAAAGACACCAAGAAACACCTTGCTGTACCCACTACTAAGCATAAACGCTCCAGCTCTCTTCCAAGTTCCCTTCTTGGTAGAACACCTTCTCCCGCCTCATTACGGAAAGTTGTAATCCCGGTCACATCTAAGGTTAGTCAGGTGCCAAAAATTTCGGTGCACACTCCTCCAATCACTCGTGCAGTTGGTCATCAGATTTCACTGGCAATAAAAATGGCACTCCAAAATGGCTCCAAGAGTTCATTAACGCTTCTGATAAGCTCACGCAGTTCGAAGCTAGGATTCAAAATTCTCCTACAGCCTCACTTCACACTCACAGAGTGCGTCTTGAGCAGCTTCGCTCCATATGGACTCAAGTATGAACTCTGTTCCAACGCCTTGTCTCAAACGGAGACGAATGCTGCGGACAAGATCGCCATGCAAATGCGGTATGACCACTGCTACTCCATATACTAGGAACTTGCCTCTCAATTAAATGAGAGTATAGAGACCGCAACGGCTCCCACTCCAACACCTGCAGCACCACAAGTAGCCTTCCACCCACGAAGCTACCGGTCACCACCTTTCGATGCTGAAGTTTTCAGCGGTGACTACCTTAAATGGCCAACTTTCCTTGATCTCTTCACAGCGGTCTACATTTCCGATCCCGTCTTAAGTCAGATCGAGAAATTATTCCATTTAAATGCGAAGACCAGTGGAGAAGCGAAGGCAATCGTTACCAAATCCTCTCTCCTCTGCTTGGAAAAACTTGACGGACAGGTTCGAAAATAAGAGGTTGTTAGTCAACAGCCAACTTAAGATCCTTTTCAACCTTCCGTCAGTTTTTTCACGAGTCTGGAGCCGCCATCCAAATCCTTCAAAGCACTATTGAAAGTTGCTTTACGGCTCTAGACCACTCCAAAATCAGCACAGAGAACTGGGATTGCCTTCTAGTCTTCCTATGCTCGTCTAAACTCCCAAGGCTGACGTTGTCATTTTGGGAGCAGTCAGTACTAAACAAGGCTGAAATTCCGTCGTGGAAGGAAATGTCAGATTTCCTTTCAGAGCGATATCGCACATTAGAAGCGATAGAGGACGTACAACCTAGTACAAGCGCACAGACGAGTCCCAAACCTGCTCGAAAGGAGCCTCCTACGAGGAAGGTCAACTCCTTTGAGACAAAGGTTGTAGGCAAACCATAAACCTGCAAACTTTGCTCAAAGGAGAACCATCTTATACGTCTGTGTCCGCGCTTTCTCCAAATGGCTGTTGATGAAAGGTCCAATTTCATCAAACAGCAGAAGTTGTGTCTGAACTGCTTCGCAAGAGGACACATCCTTAAAGATTGCACGAGTCAACATAATTATTTTACGTGCAAGGGTCGCCACAATACACTCCTGCATCGTGGCACCCCTCCTACCGCGCCCTCTTCAGCAGATTCTGCACCAACTCCCAATTCTACTATACAGTCCACTTCCCCAACGACTAGTATTCAGAACTATTTCACTGCGAACACACAAGGTGTTCTTCTCGGCACGGCTCTTATAAATATTTGCCATTTGGGCTTAACTTATAAAGCACGTGCACTGATCGATCCTGGATCAGAGGCTACGTTCATTTCCGAACGGATGTTTAACATCATACAGCCCTCCTATCAAGCCGTGCAAGTTCAAGTAGCTGGCTTAAATCAAGCCATCTCAGCCAATCCACAAAAGTTGTGCCACTTCCAGCTCCCCGCTCATTCCCAGGTTACAGCTAAAAACTGAAGCCTTTGTTCTCCCCCAATTGACAGGTAACCTTCCATCCTACTCAATTTCCAAGGATCTTCTGAAGGACCTGCCAAACCTCCAACTCGCTGATCTGCATTTCCACCAGTGCTCTCAAATAGACGTGCTCTTAGGAGCCGACTTACTTCCATCTATTATAAAGAGTGGCTGAGTGTCCAAAATCTGTGGAACTCTGCTCGGTCAAGAGACCATATTCGGCTGGGTCCTCACTGGACCAGTAGCCAAGTCGAATCCTACGACCATTTCCTTCTTTTCAACGAGGATCAAGATCAGCACAGAACAAAGGCTTGATGTTTCAAGTTTCTCACCAAGTTTCCGGTTGTGGAAGATCTACCAGCCAAGCTGGTAAAAGTTTCAGAATCAGAGTGTGAAAACAACCTTTTTTTGGATCATTTCCAAAGAGGGCAGATATGTCGTCACTCTCCCATTCAAAAATCCTGAAAATTTCGAATAAGGACATTCAAGGTCCATCGCACTCGCTCAGTTTCTCAGGAACGAATATCGTTTAAAGAGGAACTTTCCTTTAAATGAGCAGTATTATTTAGATTTAGGCCATATGAGGCCTGTCTCTCCGAGTAACGACTGCAACATTTTTTATTTCCCTCATCATGCTGTTTTCAAACCTGAGAGCACCACTACGAAAGTTCCCGTTGGTTTCAACGCCACCAGTCCGTCCTCCAATGGGAAGAACTTGAAAGCAAAGACTCTAGGTATACGCTGGCAAGCGAATACGGACGAGTTCTCCTTTTGCCCACCCTATATATATATTATATATATATCCAAATTATATCCATATATATATACACATATAATATACATATTTTGTATATCCTTTCTTTTTGTATTTCCTTTCCAGATAAGTGAAATGGCACCACCCAAGGCACGCACCCCATCGAAGCCAAAAGGAGTGAACTCGTTCAGATGTCGCGTCTGCAGAGGAGTCCATGCCTTGAAAAAGTGCCAACGGTTCCTGCGTCTGGCTGCGGAGAAGCGTCTTCGGGCAGTTTTGATCAACAAATACTGCCCTAACTGCCCAAACTGCGGTGGCTGTAATTTTGGCGAAGACGAAAAAACCAATGCGTTCGATTCAAAGTATAATTTCAACTGCTTCATTGTAGCTTAGCTTGCTTAACTACGGCGGCGAAACGGGGCGAATTCAAACAACGAAGAGAGGACTTTATTGCGCTCCCGCTCCGCCCTAAACTAATTTACACTAGGCTTCAAGGTTTTTCTACAACAACTAACTTAATTTAACACCGGCCCTGTTGAAGGCCTGTAAGGCTTCAAGTAATTGGTAGCGGAGCCAGTTTGTGAATGGCCCGTCTAAATAATCGCCCTTCGCTGGTCCTAAGGTCTACGACCCTGACCATGCCGTCCTGCCCTGCGTGAGTTGCCACGATCCTTCCGAAGAGCCACTGTTGCGGAGGAAGATTGTCCTCTGCGACGACGACGAGTGTTCCCTCTGTGATGTTGGGCTGCTGCTGCTGCCACTTGACCCGGATTTGAAGGCCCAGGACATATTCGCGGGACCATCGCTGCCAGAACTGTTGCCTGACTGACGAGACAAGTCGCCATCGCCGCAAGCAACTGAGACCCGTCTGGTCCGGGGTCCGGAGTGCTGGTGGGGCGAGTAGCGAACCGTCTGTCAGCAGGTGCCCTGGTGTTGTCTCCGTCGCTGGGGTCCTGGCTGATTGGTCCTAGAGGCCGCGAGTTCAGCACTGCCTCGAAGCCGACGAGAACTGTTTGCAGCTCCTCCGCTGTCAGCTGCGCGCTGCCCACCGCTCGTAGGAGTAGGTGCTTTGCAGTTTTGACACCTGCCTCCCATAGTCCTCCCATGTGTGGTGCTCGAGGCGGTGTGAACGCAAAGTCGCATCCGCTTTTTGATGCGAATTCGCGAATTGCGTCCGTTTGCTCCTCGATCTTCCGTCGCAGATCGTCGAAGTGGCGACTCGCTCCGACGAAGTTCGTCGCGTTGTCGCAGTGCACCAATAAGACCAATAAACCTTTGAAAGCATAATAAAAATGAGTCAGTGGAAAGATCGGAAACAACTTCTAAATGAACTGCCTTGGACGCAAAACACACAAACAGCGCTATGTAGGACTTATAAGGGGGCCTACCACGGATTTTAAGTGTCGTGTACACTGGACCACAAAAGTCAACGCCACAAATGTCAAAGGGGCGGAGAGCACGGAGTCGGTCTGCGGGTAAATTCCCCATTATTTGAGTCAGAAGTTGCGGTTTGCATTTGAAACATCTAATGCATGAACGAACTGTCTGTCTGCAGACCCTCCTGAGCGTTAACAATCCAAATTCGCTCCCGAAGGATACTCACAAGTGCTCGTGGGCCAACATGAAAATTGGTTTGATGCAAATGTCGGATATAGCTCTGTACGAAATTAGAACGTTTAGTCAACAACAATGGAAACTTGGCATCATACGATATAGGAGCATTTGCTAGTCGCCCCCCAACTCTCAACAACGAAAACATACACCAAGTTCCTTTGTCTTCGTGAATAAATGGATTTAATCGTTGAAGACAAGGGCCAAGCTTGGATCCCTTGCGAATTCTTTTAATGTCATCAGAAAATTCGTGACATTGAACAACTTCGATAATTTTCAAAAAGGCTTCTTTATATTCCGTTGGTGACGGAATCTTTTCAAATTGAGCATTTTTACATCTCGCTATGAAGCGGAACATATAAACAAATACCGTTAGCAGTTTGAGGTGTGACGAGAATCCCTCGATAATGTCCACTTGATCCGATTTACTTACGCCAGCGGCCAGTCCAACTGCTATTTTTCTTTTCTCCAGCTCCATCATCTCCATTGACAGCTCTAGGTGCGGATTAACGGGCCAATCTTCATCTTCGTTCTTTAAAAACGAAGGTCCACTAAACCAGATTGACTCCTTCAGGTCATCAATGTCACAACCTCTTGACACTACATCTGCTGGGTTTTGTTTTGTCGGTACATGTCGCTATGTAGCTTCATTGGACCACTTCTGAATCTCAGCCACTCTGTTCGAAACCAACGTCGCCAACGACGAAGGATGAGATCGGATTCAGTGAAGAGTAACTTCTGAATCCGACCAGTAGACGATTCGTTCGATATTTATTTCCAATAATGGCTTGATTCTGTGGCAAAGATCTGCTAGAAAGTGAGCGGCACATAACTCAAGTCTAGGAAGTGTTTTCGTCTTGAGCGGCGCTACTTTTGACTTTGACGTCAACAACGAAACTTTGTAACCTTCAACAGTTTTGCTACGAATATAGACGCAAGCACCGTAGGCTCTCATAGATGCGTCGGCGAAACCATGTACTTGTATTGGTGACATCAGATTAGTGAACACATATCGAGGTATGGAGATTTCTTCCACTCTCGACAAAGTTTCCTTCAATTTATTCCATGCTCTTTCCAACTGATGTGGAATAGACTCATCCCAGTCCAACTTATTAAGCCATAACTCCTGCAATAGGATCTTGCCTCGAATGACAATTGGACTTAATAACCCGAGGGGGTCAAACAGCTTCGATGTCACCGATAATATGTTCCTTTTTGTCGCTCGGAGAACCATGACTGAGGTGTCAATTTTGAACTTTAAGGCATCTTCGCTAGGAGTCCATGATATACCTAGAGCCTTAGTTAAATCTGAATCCGAGATAGTTATCGGTTTAACTGTGCTCTCAGATGCAGAGACCTCAGGTGAGTTTGAAAACCACTTGCTCAATTCAAAACCTGCTGTTTGAAGAACCTGAGTCACTTCAGACTTAATTGTCTTAAGTTCATCTATGCATGCAGCACCAGTTAACATATCATCGACATAAAAGTCGGACCGAATAACTTCAGAAGCTCTAGGGAGAGATACTCTTACAGCTTCACTCAACCTCTTTAAACACCGATATGTCCGATGGTGACATATGACCTAAGGCGAGATACTCTTCCATAAATTCGAGATACATTTTCTTCAAGCCTTGGTCACGAGTTAGTCTTTTTTCTAGCGACAAGAAACGCCGTTTTGCAACCTCGAACGAGTTGCCTAAAACGTTTGGGTCTGATTTAAACGGCAGTCTAACTTCAAAGCGACCCGAGGGCAAAATCTGAGTAGTCTTCCTGTAGTGGTCTTCACAGAGCTGTTGCTCTGGCGACCATATTTTCCTAGTAGATGGCAATTCCTCTAGTGACCAAAACTTCTGCAGTGTGTTATCTATCGAGACAATCAATTCTTCTTGGCAACTTAATGTTAACGAGGTACCTTGGGGAGCTGGACTCTTTGGAGCATATTTTCCAGCTACAACCCAGCCAAGAAGGGTTTTTTGCAGAATCGGATACTCCGGACCTTGCTTTATTTGACCGACGGACAACAACTCGAAGAAGGACTCTGCACCAATCAACATATCAATCCGTTGAGGTTTTTAAAAGTATGGATCAGCTAATGGTAGGTTCTTTGGGATTTTCCAGTCGCTGACGTTGACTGACTGGTCTGGGTGATACCCAGAAATTGATTTCAGTACCCAAAAATCAAACGAGAACTCACTACCAGTTATTCGCGACTTCACCACCGTATGTATTTTATTCTTGACTTGAGAATTGGCTGCGCCAAGACCAAGCAAATTTATACATGACTGCTCTTTGCGGATCTGTGAGCGTTGAGCCAAATCTTCAGTTACGAAGTTAGTTTGTGACCTAGAGTCAAGGAGTGCTCGGGCACTCTTTCCAACGTGACGCATGCATAGAATGTGTATTGGAAGGGTGATCTTGACTTGGAGGAGGAGAAATATTCTCTAAAGGTGGTGGTAGCGCTAAGCTATTTTCAGTCACTGTGTATCTATGCAATAATTGATGATGCGAGCGACCACAAACTCGACATTTTTTAGATTTGCATTTTACAACAGTGTGACCCTTTTTTAGACAATTTATGCATAACGATGCGGACTTTACAAACTCAAATCTCTGCATGACGGAGAGACGAGTGAACGGACTACAAGTTTCTATTAAATGGTCATTTGAATTGCAGTAACTGCAGGTCTGATTGGTGCTAGTTGAAGAGCAGGCAAAGGAACTTTGATTATACTGCCTTTTTGGAACTACTTTTTCCGATTTTGGCTTTGTCGATTCTTCAGCAGTTAGATACTGGTATCGACGGTTCAATACCCTTTCAAAATCGGACTACAAAGGTAATTTGTCATAATCTAACTGCTCTTCCCATTTTTGTTTGGTCACATGATCTACTCTATTTAATACTAAATGAATCAGCATTGCATTCGCTATTTTAGTGTCATCGCCTATCGATAAGAATGAACCATATATAGATGATACAGTATCGATTAGGCTTCTAAGAGAGGATGCAGATTGCTGATTCATTTTAGGAAGACTAAACAATGATGAGATATTGTTCATAAAGATAAGGCATTCGTTATCGTAGACTCTCCTTAGGCTTTCCACAGCCTTTTCATAGTTGCTCTCGGTGATTTGGAATGCCCTAATCGTTCCCAAGGCATCACCAGAGAGACAGGAGATCAGATGGTTGAACTTTTCGATAGCAGGAATGCTCTTATCATTATGAACAAGAGTCTCGAATAATCCTATAAAATTCTTAAATTCAGAATAATTGCCACTAAATTTAGGTAATGCCAAATTAGGGAGTCGAGCTCGAGTTGGTGCCATCGGAGCCAAAACCTTTTCTTGTGGTTCGCTCGATGACTTTACGGCTGAAAGAAGCGACATAATTCTTAATTTTGTCGTGATTGACAATTCCTCCAACTCGGCTCCATACTCATCGTTTTCATCAAGGCTTTCAATATGTTCTTGAAGTCCGGTTGCCTTGACAATAGCTTCGGACAAAAGTTGAAGCCTGCACTCAAGGTCGGAGACGTCTAGTGGTATAGTACCAGTTTCTAGACGCTGTTCTACCCGGCGAATGCTCTTGACATATACTCGTAGCCTTTTTTAAGGTCGTCAATAGTCGGACGACTCACTTTTGGCTTTTCTTGTTCCATTTTAATGGACGAAAACGAGATAGTATATGTTTTTTTTTTTTGTATAATACAATAAACGACGAAAACAATTATACTTGAATAATTGTAGAAGCACTAGTTATCAAAAAAATAATTCGATGCAAGTGATACCGAAAAAAGAGTTATACCGGAGCAAAGGTAGGGTATGAGTATCACTTGCCGTTTTGAGTTCAAGCGCGCAAACAAAATTGACAACAACAATGCTAGTGAGCGGGTGACGTGCGAAAGCGAAAACGAAAAAATCACCGCTGTAGCTTGCTGTGTAGATGTGCGTATGTGTGTAAGTTAACAACTAACAATGTATTGCTTCGTAGCAACTAAGTAGCTTTGTATAAACAATGCTGACGCGCCAGAATTGGGTTCAGCGCTCCACGCGAAGAACGCCTGGCAGCGGAAAGCTGACACTTCCTATCGGGAGTGTTGCTTCACGCTGCAAGAAATGCTGAGTCGGCTTGCCGACTTGTGGTGGCGCGATGCATTGCTCGAGGGTAAACTTAGTTTCAATATTGTCTTCTACTTAGTTCAAATCTTGTGACGAAATAAACCACAGCTTGCTCCGGCTCACTGCCGTTAAACACAATTGTTCTTACTTACAATCAAATCGCTATCGCCACAAGGCTAGTGATAATAACTAAGGGGCGAAGTCAAGCCCTCCAACATAATCTCCATAAACAGTGTCTAAGACGAACCTCAGCTAAAGAAGGAAGATCTCTGGACCTACTGGAAATAACACAACACTGGACCTATTGGAACTTATATAATTGGCGCCCAACCAACAATCTGAACCCACCAATCTAATTTAACACACTTTGTCAGGCGACAAACAGGGTAGTTAAGTTAGAAAAGAATGTAAGTTTTACAAGATACTTCTTTGACGCAATCAAGAAATTTACTAGTGAAAAAAAAAAAAGTTGTATCTGGCCACGTAATAAGTGTGCGTTGAATTTAATTGCAAAAACTTTGCATATTTTCGGCAGAGTAAAAATTTGTTGCATACCTTATCAAAAAATAAGAGCTGCATACTTTTTAGAGAAACCAAATAATTTTTCATTGCATACCCGTTTTTAATAAAATACATTGCATACCCTCTTTTAATAAAAAATATTGCATACTTTGACGAAACAAATTTTCGTTGCATACCCAATAAAAGATTATTATATTGCATACCTTTTCCTGTCATACATAATAAGCCGATCATTTGTGCTCGGCGAAAATACATATTTGTGTTGTGTCAACCAACCGATGAGTTGGGCAGGTACTTATAGAAACATAAAGGTTGAATACGATAGTGAGGACAGTTGGGGGGAGGAACAAGCAAGCCCGATAGTAGATCAGCCGTTAGCTAGCCCCCCTATAAACAACACCATGGATCCAGCTCAGATCCAAGCACTTGTCGACAATGCCGTCAGACAGGCATTGGCACAGCAACAGACCCAGTTTCAATCACAAATGAACACCTTAGCTGCGCGGGTACAGAGTTTGCAGGTGGAAGCACCGCAAATCATCACGTACGAGAAGGTTACTGTGAATCCTGAGGTTAGGTGTGACTTACCATTAGACATAATCAAGTCCGTGCCAGAGTTCTCTGGCACCCAAGACGAGTATGTGGCCTGGAGACAGTCGGCCATATACGCTTATGACCTATTCAAGCCTTATAATGGCAGTAGTGCGCATTACCAAGCTGTAGCTATCTTACGAAACAAAATCAGAGGCGCAGCTGGGGCCTTGCTCGTGTCTCACAACACTGTACTGAATTTCGATGCCATTTTAGGCAGGTTAGACTGCACGTATTCAGATAAGACATCCCTACGCCTACTGAGGCAGGGACTGGAGATGGTCAGGCAAGGGGACCTGCCATTGATGCAGTACTATGACGAAGTCGAGAAGAAGCTAACGCTCGTCACCAATAAGATTGTGATGTCACACGAACAAGAGGGCGCTGACTTGCTCAACGCGGAGGTTAGGGCCGATGCCCTCCATGCTTTAATCTCGGGCCTCAAAAAGTCCCTCAGAGCTGTGGTTTTCCCGGCTCAACCTAAAAGACTTGCCATCTGCCCTGGCTCTGGCCAGAGAAGCAGAAGCAAGCATTGAAAGGAGCATGTTCGCCACTTCCTACGCCAAGGCCGTAGAGGAACGTGCGCAGACGTCTGGGAACGGCAAAGGCCGCTTTCAGAATAGACAGGGAAAAGACAACAAAGAGGAACAGGGCCAGGACAGAAACCCACACTTTGTCAGGCGACAAAAGGGTAATGGTAATGGTCAGACCAACAATGACAACCAGGCGCAGGCACCTCAACCCATGGAGGTCGACTCGTCCTCCAAGTTCAGGCAGCGCACTGAGTATAATACGAATAAACCCAATGAGTCCAATGCCTCTAAGAGGAGAAATTCTTCGGACCGTTCCACAGGGCCGAGACGTCAACGCTTGAACAACGTTGTCCAAGAGACCCCCAAAACCAATGACTCGAAGACAAAAGACCCCAAGCAGGAGTATGAGAAGGCAGCAAAGGCTGCCGTTGACGAAATTGATAGTGACAATGAGTACGCTCCAAGCGATGACTCATTGAATTTTTTAGGGGCGCTCCCGGTTGCCGTTCATTGAACGACGGTTGGCTGGGAGGACTTTAAAGATGTTAATTGACACCGGCGCGGCAAAAAATTACATTAAGCCCGTAAAGGAGCTAAAAAATGTAAGGCCGGTCGCCAGTCCGTTCTCGGTGAGCTCTATACATGGCTCCACCGAAATCAAACAAAAGTGCTTTTTGAAGGTCTTCAAGCACAACTCTCCATTATTCCTATTGAATTCCATTAACTCGTTCGACGTTATTATAGGCTTAGACCTGTTAACACAGGCCGGAGTCAAGTTGAACCTAGCTGAGGAGTCTTTAGAGTACCAGGGCATTTGTGAAAAACTTCATTTTTTCAGCTGCCCTAGTGTGAACTTCACGGATGTGAATGACATTGTGGTGCCTGCCTCCATTAAAAAGGAGTTCAAGGACACAATTCTGAGAAGGAAAAAGGCCTTCTCTACTTCACACGAAGCTCTCCCTTTCAACACCGCTGTCACTGCCACAATTCGGACAGTAGACAACGAACCGGTGTACTCGAGAGCCTACCCAAACCTCATGGGTGTTTCTGACTTCGTGAATAACGAAGTCAAACAATTGCTAAAGGATGGCATTATCAGGCCATCAAGGTCCCCATATAACAGCCCGACGTGGGTTGTTGACAAAAAAGGGCACTGACGCGTCCGGTAACCCGAACAAGAGGTTGGTAATAGACTTCAGGAAGCTCAATGAGCGCACTATCCCGGACCGTTACCCTATGCCTAGCATTCCCATGATTCTAGCGAATCTGGGTAAGGCAAAATTCTTCACTACCCTTGATCTTAAATCAGGGTATCACCAAATTTACCTCGCGGAACATGACCGTGAGAAGACGTCGTTCTCGGTAAACGGCGGTAAATACGAGTTTTGCCGTTTACCGTTCGGCTTGAGGAATGCAAGCAGCATTTTTCAAAGAGCCTTAGACGATGTGCTAAGAGAGCAAATTGGGAAAATATGTTACGTCTATGTAGATGACGTAATAATTTTCTCAGAAAATGAGGCCGACCATGTCCGCCACATCGATACGGTGTTAAAATGCCTAATCGATGCCAACATGAGAGTAAGCCAGGAGAAAACTAGATTCTTTAAAGAGAGTGTAGAATACCTCGGCTTTATTGTCAGTAAGGACGGAACTAAATCCGATCCAGAGAAGGTGAAGGCCATTCAGGAGTACCCTGAACCAGATAGCGTTTACAAGGTTAGGTCCTTCCTTGGTTTAGCCAGCTACTACAGAGTCTTCATCAAAGACTTTGCTGCCATAGCCCGCCCGATCACTGATATCCTAAAAGGGGAAAATGGTTCGGTGAGCAAACACATGTCTAAAATATTCCTGTTGAGTTTAATGAAACTCAACGCAACGCAAAGGCTGCGAAACATACTAGCATCCGAGGATGTCATACTCAAATACCCCGACTTTAAACAGCCTTTTGACCTTACTACAGATGCTTCGGCAAGTGGTATCGGTGCAGTCCTATCCCAGGAGGGCAGGCCAATCACCATGATATCGCGTACCCTTAAACAGCCCGAGCAGAACTACGCCACAAACGAAAGGGAATTGCTGGCGATTGTATGGGCTCTAGGTAAGTTGCAGAACTTCCTGTATGGCTCTAGGGAAATTAATATATTTACCGACCATCAACCCCTCACGTTCGCTGTTGCCGACAGTAACACGAATGCCAAAATAAAGAGGTGGAAATCGTACATAGACCAGCATAATGCCAAGGTTTTCTACAAACCTGGCAAAGAAAATTTCGTGGCAGACGCCCTCTCTAGGCAGAATCTGAATGCCTTACAAAACGAACCCCAATCGGACGCTGCGACCATTCACAGTGAGCTCTCCCTGACCTACAAGGTCGAGACAAGGGACAAACCGTTAAATTGCTTCAGGAACCAGATCATTCTGGAGGCAGCACGTTTTCCGCTCAAACGGAACCTGGTGCTCTTTCGAAGCAAATCTCGTCACTTGATCAGCTTTACTGATAAAAGTTGGCTATTAAAAACACTTAAGGAGGTGGTAAACCCTGACGTCGTGAACGCTATTCACTGCGACCTGCCCACTCTGGCAAACTTCCAACACGACCTCATTTCCCACTTTCCAGCCACCCAATTTCGTCACTGTAAGAATGTCGTGTTAGACATAACCGACAAAAACGAACAGATCGAAATCGTCACTGCTGAGCACAACCGTGCTCACAGAGCCGCACAGGAAAACATTAAACAAGTCCTTCGGGATTATTACTTTCCTAAAATGGGCAGTTTAGCTAAAGAAGTAGTAGCTAATTGTAGGATCTGCACCCAAGCAAAGTATGACAGGCACCCGAAAAAGCAAGAGCTTGGGGAAACGCCCATACCCAGGTATACAGTTGAGATGGTGCATATTGACATATTCTCAACCGACAGTAAGCTATTCCTGACGTGTATTGACAATTTTTCTAAATATGCAATAGTGCAACCAGTGGTATCTAGAACAATAGTGGACATCACAGCACCCCTGTTGCAGATCATTAACGTGTTCCCCAATATCAAAACGGTCTATTGTGACAATGAGCCCGCATTTAACTCAGAAACTGTCACCTCAATGCTCAAGAACAGCTTCGGCATTGACATAGTAAATGCGCCCCCACTCCACAGCTCGTCCAATGGCCAAGTTGAACGGTTCCACAGCACATTGGCAGAAATCGCCAGGTGCCTGAAGTTGGACAAAAAAACGAATGACACAGTAGAACTAATCTTGAGGGCAACGATAGAATATAACAAAACCGTGCACTCAGTTACTCGTGAGAGACCAATTGAGGTGGTTCACCCAGGGGCCCACGAGCGCTGCCTAGAAATCAAGGCAAGATTAGTAAAGGGTCAGCAAGACAGCATCGGAAGAAGCAACCGTTCCCGGCAAAACCGCGTGTTTGAGGTGGGAGAGCACGTGTTTGTAAAAAACAACAAGAGGTTAGGAAATAAGCTAACTCCACTATGCACCGAGCAAAAAGTGCAGGCAGACCTAGGCAGTAGGCATTCCCTCTACAGTTAGGTAGTAAGTTATGTTAAGGAAAAACCCGAGCACTGTAGTATCACCTTGTCTTTAATTTCCAGGTTCACCCTCATGATGTTCATGTCCTTGGTAGTAGCGAATGCTCGGATCACCGACTTTTCGCATGCCAACTACATTCCTGTGTTAGATGGGGATGTGCTGGTGTTTGAACAGCGTGACCTCTTGAAACATTCGAGTAACCTTTCCGAGTACGCTAGTATGATAGATGAAACACAGAAACTGTCCGAGTCCTTCCCCCCATTCACATATGCGTAAGTTGCTAGAGGTCGATACTGACCATCTTAGAACCTTGTTGTCCGTTCTCAAAGTCCACCATAGGATAGCTAGGAGTCTTGATTTCTTAGGTACAGCCTTAAAGGTGGTGGCGGGTACTCCCGATGCCACGGACCTCTTAAAAATTAAGATCACAGAGGCCCAACTAGTAGAATCTAATTCCAGGCAGATAGCTATAAACTCCGAAACCCAGAAACAGATAAATAAGTTAACTGACACCATCAATAAGGTGATCAATGCCCGTAAAGGCGACTTGGTTGACACTCCACACTTATATGAAGCACTACTGGCAAGAAATAGGATGCTGTCTACAGAAATTCAAAATTTAATTCTCACTATTACTTTGGCCAAATCAAACATTATAAATCCCACAATTCTTGATCATGCCGACTTGAAGTCTCTTGTAGAACAGGATACCCCAATTGTCAGCTTAATAGAAGCATCTAAGATCAGGGTCCTCCAGTCCGAGAATAGCATTCATATTTTAATTGCCTATCCTAGAGTCAAGTTCAGTTGCAAGAAAGTCGCCGTCTACCCTGTATCTCACCAACACACCATCTTGCGCCTCAACGAAGACACACTGGCCGAATGCGAACATGACACCTTTGCTGTCACCGGATGCACATATACCACACACTTCACGTTCTGCGAGCGGTCTCGGCGCGAAACTTGCGTGCGCTCACTCCATGCTGGAAACGCCGCTCAATGCCACACTCAACCCAGCCACTTGCGAGAAGTAAACCCCGTAGATGACGGCGTTGTGATTATCAATGAGGCCGTAGCTCACGTTAGCACTGATGGCAGTCCCGAAACATTGATAGAGGGGAACCTACCTGGTAACCTTCGAGCGGACGGCAACCATCAACGGCTCCGAATTCGTAAATCTACGGAAAACACTAAGCAAGCAGCCAGGCATTGTGCGTTCACCACTACTTAGCATCGTCGGCCACGACCCTGTGCTCAGCATCCCCCTGTTACACAGGATGAGTAACGAAAACCTACATTCCATCCAAAACCTTATGAATGATGTGGAATCTGAAGGCTCACCTAGACTCTGGTTCGTGGCTGGTGTGGTCCTAAACTTCGGCTTGATTGGCTCTCTCGTCCTTTATCTGGCATTAAGGAGAAGACGAGCCTCCAGGGAGATACAGCGCACCATCGACACTTTCAACATGACCGAGGACGGTCATAAACTTGAGGGGGAGTAGTTAACAACTAACAATGTATTGCTTCGTAGCAACTAAGTAGCTTTGTATAAACAATGCTGACGCGCCAGAATTGGGTTCAGCGCTCCACGCGAAGAACGCCTGGCAGCGGAAAGCTGACACTTCCTATCGGGAGTGTTGCTTCACGCTGCAAGAAATGCTGAGTCGGCTTTCCGACTTGTGGTGGCGCGATGCATTGCTCGAGGGTAAACTTAGTTTCAATATTGTCTTCTACTTAGTTCAAATCTTGTGACGAAATAAACCACAGCTTGCTCCGGCTCACTGCCGTTAAACACAATTGTTCTTACTTACAATCAAATCGCTATCGCCACAAGGCTAGTGATAATAACTAAGGGGGCGAAGTCAAGCCCTCCAACATAATCTCCATAAACAGTGTCTAAGACGAAGCTCAGCTAAAGAAGGAAGATCTCTGGACCTACTGGAAATAACACAACACTGGACCTATTGGAACTTATATAATTTGTATGCAGCTAGAAGCGCAGCTGGCGGATGAACGAAGGAAAGCAAGAAACGAAAAATTCGCCGCTGCAGCTGGTATATATGTAGGTGTGTGTGTATGTATATATGTACATACAATTGCTTGAACTCAGTAATTATTATTGCAATCGACTTATGGACGAAAGTTTGTGAGAGGGGGGCGACAGTGGAGTAAACAACAACAAACACTAGCATCCAAGAGCAGTTCAAAATATATATTTATGTACATATGTATAATTATTAAACTACGATGCCTGTCTGTATGTATGTATATACGTATATGTACATATATATATGCATGCAAATAAGCTCAACTATTATAGTGTACGTATGTGCCAAGAATTGAAAGCGAATGCCAAAAAAAACCAATTTAAATACGCTTTCAATTTTTCGCACAAGTACCTGTGGCTCTGGAATGGGTTGACCGGCTGTACTTTCCATCCATCGGGTATCCATCGATGAATTGCAGCCCCAATTTTGGGATTAAACACGACCGACGCGAATAATTTGTCAGTGATCCACCCACGAACCGAAAGGCAATTTAATTTAACTTTTGTAATTGCACTTTTTCACTTGCAATTGTTGTACACAAACAATTTTATTTGCACTTTTTGTGTCACTGTCACTTTTAAATTTCACAATGCCCTTTTTTATTACAGTCCACCCGGGGCTCCATGAAAAATTAGATTAGTTTATCTAATTTAATTTACTATTAACCGAAAAACTGCGGTGGCTGTAATTTTGACGAAGACGAAAAAACCAATCCGTCGATTCAAAGTATAATTTCAACTGCTTCATTGCTTAGCCTAGCTTAACTACGGCGGCGAAACGGGGCGAATTCAAATAACGAAGAGAGGACTTTATTGCGCTACACTAGGCTTCAAGGTTTTTCTACAACAACTAACTTAATTTAACACATGTAATTGGCGATGCAGAAAGACTCATACGCCATCTTTCACTGACTGAAAGAAATTACACCACAGCATGGATTATACTAGAAGAAAGATTTAATAACATGCGAGTGCTCAGTACAGCACTAATACAGAGGTTACTATATCAACATATAACGACTAGTAAAGATGCAAACTCTGTAAAGGCAATGCATGATAACATTAAAGAAACATTATCAGCACTTAACAACATTGGGATACCGACAAACCAATGGGACCCACTTCTGCTATGCATTCTTACAAAGAAGATGGATAGACAGAATCATGTTTTGTATGAGCAATTCATACAAAATACACGGCAAAATCAGTCGATCAGTGCATTCCTCACATTCTTGGAGCAAAGGTTCCTAACATTGGAAGCCATTAACACATACAAATATAAAGTCAAACACAACACGTGTGCTTTAGTAGGAGCTGATCACAACTTTGCTACTTCTGTAAATAGCCGAATCATAGCATTTTTAAATGTAATGATTTCTTAAAACGAACAGCAGCAGAACGTTTAAATTGGGTACAGAGACAGAAACTCTGTGCAAAATGCTTCTGCTTAGAGTATCCAACAAGTTCATGCTCGAAAAGAGACTGTTTTAAGTGTAACAAAAAACATAACACGTTATTGCACATAGAATTAAAACCTGAAAATACAACAGCTGCTACCGCAAGTGGACAACAATCAAGTTATATTCTGTTAACCACTGCCCGAGTTACGATTCAGGGCAAAAATGGACAAAAGGCCGAATTTAGAGCTCTCCTAGACTCAGGATCTCAAATAAACGCCATATCAGAACGAGTTGTGAAGACATTGGGACTTAAATCAACACACTCGACGTTAAAAATCAATGGCATTGGAGGAAAGGTTCACACTTCCAATGCTCGCATCAATGTCATGCTGAAATCAAATTATGGAGATTTCAGTTCTAGGTTAGAAGCAATGGTTTTGCCAAACATTGTGAATGACCAACCAACGCGTAATATCTGCCCCGATAGTTGGAAAGTGCAACAGACAGATCCTCACTGGCAGATCCTCACTTTGGAAAACCAGGAAAAATAGACGTTCTCCTAGGAGCCGAACACTATTTCGAAATCCTGAATAAAGGACAAGTATCATTAAGAAGGGATTACCCATGCTTCAAAGAACTAAACTTGGATGGATCATCGCGGGAAGAATTCAAAATAAGGCCTCAACATCATCAACATATGCGATGCTTACTGAACAGGAAAAGGTCGACGACCAACTACCTAAATTCTGGGAATTGGACAATCTCCAGACAAAGGGTCCTTGTCTTTCGCCGATGGACAAGGAATGTGAGCGGCAATTTGAGCAGAATATACAAATTGCCAAAGATAAAAGGTTCGCCTACCACTAATGGAGGAGGCATCAGCGTTGGGGGGAGTCTCATGACATAGCGTCAAGATGATTCCTATCATTAGAAAAACGGCTACAAATCGATTCAACGGTAAAGCAAGGGTACATTCAATTCATGAAGGAGTATGAAGATCTTGGCCATATGAAACAAGTGCCAACAAAACATATACCGAAACAACATTACTTCATACCCCATCATTTTGTACTGAAGCCAGATAGTCAAACCACAAAGTTGAGAGTAGTATTTGACGCATCAGCAGTAACATCATCTGGGAAATCATTAAACGATATACAATATAAAGGAACTACAGTTCAGAGCACGCTATTCTCTATACTCTCAGAACACACTAATACGTGTTCACAGCGGATATCGAAAAAATGTATCGCCAAATATGGATGAACCCAGAAGATAAACACCTACAGATGATCATATGGAGAAGTGATCCATCGGAAGAAATTAAATACTACAGACTAAAAACTGTCACATATGGAACAAAGGCAGCTCCATATCTGGCCACAAAATGCCTGCAATATTTAGAAACAAGGGCGATGCAGATTTCTTTGGAGCCGAAACAAACGTCATTTGGAAGATGCAGCCTATGAGGAGTGCAGCATTAAAACACTGGGAATTACATGGAACCCAAATTCGGACAAATTATGCTGCACAACAAAAACTAGCAAGAAGGAAATAATAACAAGGCGAGATGTTGTCTCGGAAATCTTCAAAATATTTGACCCACTGGGAATATTTACGCCAGTGGTAATTAAAACAAAAATCTTCATGCAGGAACTGACTAGACAAGGATATCAGTATGATGAAGAATTACCACAACCAGTGCAGAAGGAGTGGAAGCAATATCGAGAGGATCTCAAGGTTCTTAACGAAATAAAAATTGACAGACATGTCTATAAGAAGCAAGTTCCTGTCCAAAAGGAAATTCACACATTTGTAGACGCATCAGAAAAGGCATATGCGGCGGCAGTGTACATTCGCTCCATTCACAAGGATAAACGAATAAGCATTCAACTATTATGCGCTAAATCCCGACTAGCACCGTTAAACGCTATTACACTTCCTCGATTGGAATTAAGGGCTGCCGTTCTAGGAGCAGAAATAACGAGCACAAGTTAAGGTACAGCTATCCTTGGAGATCATACTTACGTATTACTGGTCTGATTCAGTAATAGTACTATCCTGGATCAATAATAAAAAAACGATTAGAGATAAATTCGTTGCTACCAGGATAACAACTATTCAAGATACGTCCATACAAAAAGGAATGGAGGCATATCCCAAGCGCACACAACGCTGCTGATGTCGCATCAAGAGGAATAACTGCTTCAAAGTTCAAGGATCACAGCTTGTCCTCTATTTCTGCATGGACCTCCATCGACATGGCCATCGCCGTTTGTAGTAAAGGGAACTGAATCATCCAAGGTAGTCCCTGAAGTCATCTTAGCAGCAACTAAATCAGAAAAATTGATTTACTCAATCAATCATGGGAAACTCATATAACAAATTGTTGAGAATAGTTGCATATATGATGCGTCTTCGAAAACGGCAAGCCAACGAGGTACTACAATTGAAAGAAATAAATGAAGCCCAGAAGATAGCCATTCGGAACATTCAAAAAAAATGGCTTCATGGCAGAATTTAATAATCTCAAGAAAAATCGTGAAGTGGACAGACACTGCACCTTAAATGCTTTAGCACCATAATTCCTCGATAATGAAAACATTATTCGAGTGGGTGGAAGACTAGAAGCAGCAGATATCACATTTGACGCAAAACATCCCATGCTGCTGCCATACAATGATCCGATTACAAAATTGATATTTGAGCATGGTCATAAGGATAACATGCATTGTGGACCTCAAGCTCTTTTTAGCAGCAATGCGGCAAAGGTACTGGGCCATTAAAGGAAAAACAGTAGCCCGGAATATCGTGCAAAATTGTGTAAGATGTACAAGAGCAAAACCAAGATTAATCCAACAAATCATGGGAAATCTAGAGAGTCACTCAAGCAAGACCATTTCTTAATGCTGGGGTAGACTATTGTGGACCAATGAAGATTCACTATAAACTCCGTGGAAAGCAACCACATGTAGCATATATTGCCATATTCTGTTATGCTGTTTTGCAACAAAGGCAGTGCATTTGGAGCTCGTTACCGACTTTACGACCGATGCGTTTTAGCGGCTCTACGAAGATTCGTCCGTCGACGTGGGAGGTTTCAGACTCTGCATTCTAACAATGCAACAAACTTGGTGGGAGCCAGCAACAAGCTCCAAAAACTGGAAGAAGCAATTCAGTCGGATAAAGCTAAAAAGGCCATTATTGAGAGCTGCAATCAAAAGGGGAGAAAACTTCAAATTTATTCCTCCCAGAGCACCTCACTTCGGCGGATTATGGGAAGCAGCAGTTAAATCACCCAAGTAACTACTACTAACGAATTTTATAACTGTTAAACTAACATATGAAGAATGGGAAACAATAGTAGTCGAAATTGAAGCAATATTGAATTCTCGACCACTAGTGCCGATGTCGAATGATCCAAACGACATGACTGCATTAACACCAGGACATTGTATAATAGGAGAACCATTGACGGCGCAAGTAGACCTTGAACCATCACAACAGCCTACTTCATTAGAACAGAGATGGACATCAGTATCCAAGGTCAAACATCAGTTCTGGTCACAGTGGTCAACGGACTACCTACAGCAACTCCAAGGACGGCATAAATGGAAAAAATCATATGCTAATATTAAAGAAGACATGCTGGTGCTAATAAGAGAGGACAACACACCAGTTCTGCATTGACCAATGGGACGTGTAATCAATACAATCCCTAAAAAGGATGGCTTTGTTCAAGTTGTTGAGTTAAAAACAGCAAGAGGCATCTTCAAAAGAGACATCCAACATATCGCCCCACTATTTCCGGAAGAAGAACCAGATCACAAACATCCGATTGAAGATAAGGAGCAAAGCAAAGAAGAAACAAAACCCAAACGACGGCAATTAAGTATGCCATCACTGACAACGACTCTGTTAGTTACGATGTTGTTATTGCCACTCGCAATGGCTCAATCAATCAACATAACCCAGTTTGGACGAAAACCAGGGATCTTCTTTGAAAAGATTGGCACTACTCAATTTACAACATCAGACTGGACCATTGTGGCATATTACGATCTAAAACCGTATTGGCAAGATATGAAAACCTTCTCCATGTAAACGAAAATAATGGGAGAAAAATTGTTTTATACTTGAACAAATGGAAGCGTGCAAAAGTATGTATCAACACTTTAAGCACATTGAGGAAGATCTTCAGGCAGAAAATTCCTTTTTAGCAAAATCTAGAGCACGACGAGCACCGTTGGACATCATTGGAAATATAGCAAGTAGCTTATTTGGAGTCTTAGACTCGGAATACGAACTTGAAATGTCAAACACCATCATGAAGGTAAAGAACAACGAAGATCACTTATTGAAACTTCTCGAAAATCAAACCACATTAATCGACTCAACAATAAATGTGATACGGCGAGATGAGATTTCCAATTCCAAGAGGCTTGCTAGCATTGAAGCCTTTATGGCAGATTCAAAAAGAGAAATTAATCACTTCCAGTCATTCCAATTGTATGCTACCCTTACGACTCAATTTTGGCTCATCGCAACAAATCTTCAGAGAATGCAGAGCGAGATCATTAATGTGTTAACGGATATTCGTCATAACTCAATAAGTACGACATTAATATCACCACGACAGTTAAAGCAACAACTAGTCAAGATACTAGAGCACCTAACGGGTAAGCAAATATTACCAACCAACTCAGACAATATGCTCATGCTCTACAAAATGATGAAGGCTGAAGGAACTATAGTGAACGATCATGTAATTATTAAGATTACACTTCCGTTAGTATCCACACAAGTACTGGATATATTTAAGCTCATTCCGATCCCATCAATAACCAATAAAGGATTAATCAAGTTTGAGATTAATTTTCCATTTTATTGCCGTCAACAACCACAGAGACGCCTTTGTAGAACTGACAGATATGGATTTCAAAACCTGATACGCAAGAGACGTTGATAAGTTCGTGTGCCATAACAAGCAAATAATATTATCAACTGAAACTAGTTGTGAAATGCAATTATTTCACAACAAAACAGACTCTTCGTGTCATTTAACACATTCAAACAAAACTTTAATATGGTCTAAGATGCACACACGAAATCATTGGATATTTGCGATAAAGTATCAGGTTCAATTATCAGCGGTATGCCCTGATGGAGCATCAAATATTATTCTACAAAATGCTGGAATAATAAGTATAACGGCTGGATGCACACTTCGAAATTCAATGATTACTTTGACTAGTCAAGACAAAATAGAAACGATTATTCATTCATCATTCGCTCGTTTTGGAGACGTGACAGAAGCCAATAAAACAACAACAGCACAACCTGACACCACACTATCGAAGGAAGAGTTGAAGCAACATTACATCGACTTACAACAACTACGAAAAAAAACTGTTCCCAAAATCGTACGCTGCAGATGACATACGCATACACTGCTATCTTAAGCAGATAGGGGACAGGGTACGTTTCACACGTACCTAAATCAACATTGACCCTTTACTGATATGCACTGAACCTCGCTGATATGCATACGGACACAACATATACTAACCGTTCACTGATATGCAGGCGGAGTTAGTAAATAATGACCGTTTATCTTTATGCATGCAGATGCACGATTTCGCACCATCTGCATGACATAAAGCAGCAGATATCATTAGACCTAAATAAATAACAGTTGTCTTTTATTATCATGTATGTAACCTATGTAAATACTTAGCTTGTAAGAAACATGTATATAAAGCCTACAAGAACGAAAATTAAATCAGTATGAAAAGTAACTCTCCATTGACTACTCAATTTACTCTGCAGCCCAATTTGTTTTGTACTTATTGCGGCCACCTCTGCCCCATGGTTATGCACCTGGGGCAAGCAAAATTAATATAAAACAATAAGATTACAGTTGATATTACTCCGACGTTGAGTGATACCAATTCAAATCTATTATCAAAACAGATTGTTTTATTTTGTTGCCAATATACGTCTCATCCAGAAATATTTTTTTTATAAGTAGTAAATGCCAGTCGTTAATACCCCTCCTCATTCTTCATCGGCACGAACAGACAGTCTTTGTGCACTATATTCAACGGTTATGGATAACGCCTATCCTTGTTATTTACTATCATGTAAACATGTTTTCCATAAGAACTGCATAGATAAATGGTTGACCGAAAATTCTGAATGTTTTACATGTAGAGTTGGAATAAATAGAGAGGAACTTCGAGTTGTATTAGACAATTGTTCCCCAAATTCGACTGCATTAGACGCTAGCCAAAACACCAATCAAGGTGAAGCCGTCTCAGAGAGACCTGTTAGAGGAAGACCACCTTGATCCACCAGACCCATTCTTTCTACAAACAATCGTCGTAGCCATCCCGTTGACTACAATATTATACAATTAATGATTGAGCAAACGGTCACAATGGTCAATTGGCAATTAATGCACATCCTCAGCAACATGAACCTCCAGTTACTTCCGTTCTACGGGGAAACTCCCGCATCAAATGTTTCTTCCGTGCCGTCTCGGCAAACAGTCGATATAATGCAGAAATGGGGGAGTTCATTTTGATGGATCAGTTGAAGGATTGGGAGGAGAAGATTTCATTTATCGAGTCACCTAACTTACTAATGTAACGTTAGACAGTGATTTTTCCGTTAGGTGCAGACATATTCATGTTTTGTTCACGGGAAAATCTCGACAATGGTACTGGAGATACCATAAGCAGGTTGATCAGATTGGCTGGGCCAATATGTGTGCATCCCTGCGTCAACAGTATCAAGACTACCGCTCCGATTTTATGAGCATGGAGTTGATTCGAGCCCGTAAACAAAAGACAGGTGAATAATTTTCGTTCTTTTATGAGGCAGTGGCAACCTTGATCACCAAGGCCTCCATTCGAGTGGAAGATTAAGAGTTGAAATCTTGAAAAGTAATCTGTTGCCAGAAACTCATCAAAAATTGTTATTTCGACCAGTTCCTTCGGTAGGTCACTTGCGTCGGTTGGTTCAAATGAGTGAAAACCTGGCATTTGAAATCAGCTGCCGTTATGTATCCAAGCCGAATGCACCTGTAGCTCGTTGACAAGTTTGCGCAGTAGAACAGAAAAATTCAGAGGTAAAAGATAACTTACAGGAAGAAGCTAAAATCCACGCTTTTCAATCTTCTCACGGAAAATTCAAATGCTGGAATTGTAAAGAAGTAGGGCATGTTTGGGAAAACTGCTTAACATTACGTCGTCAAATATTTATAACCCTTAATGCCAAAATTGCATAAGCAAGAAATCGGAAAACCGGGGGCTTCCCACAACAACCGGAGTCCCCCAACACCATGAATCTAAATATATTTCAGGTGGAGGATAACGTTTCTGTACCTATCCCTTCCGCTATTCCAGTGCAATCAGAAACACCATCTAATATAGGCCCTTTATGGATGCGTTCGTATCAAGAATGTTTAGAACATTATAATATTGTAAGAAGTCGTATTTTTAATAATACTGAAAATAAACCATGACATTAAGACTTAAGAATTACTATTCTGAAATTAAGAGAAATCGTAAATTGCAAATTTCTTCAATTTTTAATTGCTATAAGGATCTGCGTAGTTATGCTGAAGTATCCTTTTTAGAGTTTATCTAACCGGTATCTAACAAACCTTGCTCTGGGTTTGTTAGATACCGGTGCAAATATAAGCTGCCTAGGTGCTGAACTGGCGTTACAAGACTTTTCTTATAGTCCTTATTATAAACCTATTCGATCCAGTGCGAAAACTGCCGGTGGGGAAACTCAGCCAATTATAGGTGTGCTTAATGTTGAAATGTTCTACAAAGGTGTCGAACGCTTTATTAAGTTGTATATTATTCCGAGCATTAAGAAAAGATTAATATTAGGCCTCGAGTTTTGGAAATTTTTCGACCTTGCTCCTACCATTATCAGTTCTTTAGATTCTTTAGAATTGTGCAAGAAGAATCAACAGTAGAAAACTCATATCCCTTGAGTGCTTGTCAGATTCAGCAATTTGCAGATATTAAAGATCTGTTTCCGAAAGTATCTGAAACACTAGGGCGTACCACGTTAATTGAGCACCATATTGACGTTGGTAACGCGAAACCATTTAAACAGAGATTTTATCCTGTCAGTCCGGCCGTATAGAAACTTCTCTATCAAGAAATTGATCGGATGCTGAGCTTGGACGTAATTGAATCTTCGTCAAGTCCTTGAAGTCCTGCCATGCGGATGGTTGTAAAACCAAATAAAGTCCGTCTATGCTTGGATGCTCGTAAACTGAACGACGCCACTAAAAAGAATGCCTATCCTTTACCAAGCATCGATGGTATATTTACTCCACTCCCCAAAGCGACCATTATTTCCAAATTGGATCTTAAAGATTCCTACAGGAAATTCAGCTTAGTGACGAATCTAAACCATTAACTGTATTTACCATTCCGGGCCGTCCTTTATACCAATTTAAGGTTATGCCCTTTTGGTTGTGCAACGTGCCGTCAACCATGTGTCGATTAATGGATCAGATCATACCGCCAGATCTTCGCAATTGTGTCTTCGGTTATTTGGATGATCTGTGTGTTGTGTCCGAAGAACTCGCAACTGATCTAGCAATTTTAGTAAGACTAGCCGAACAATTTCGAAAAAGCGAATTTGACCCTTAATTTAGCTAAAAGTTGTGGGTTGTTAGGCGTTAGTGAATGGTACCGTCGGTTCATTCCACACTTCTCGAAACAAACTTGTCCAATTACGGATTTGTTAACCAAAACAAGGAATCTTGCCTGGACTGTTGTCACCGATCATTCTAGCCTTCTCTTGCTAATGTATTTGAAAGCATTTGAATTTGAGGGGATTTGGCCTGTATGCAGCAGGGTGTGATGCTTCTGCTGGCAGTATCTGCAATGTCCAGCTCGACATTGCTCTAAGCCGTGACCTTGTCGATGGCAGTTGAAGCATAGATGCATACGCTTAGCTTCATTAAAAGGGAGAGAGGGAGATAGGTTGACAAAACGAGGACATTTAGGTTGGAAGAGATCCTTTGAGGCACGCGTTTGCGATGCTGCTAGAGGCTACAAGTGAATTTCGACCATTCTTCCTGTGCACATCCTGTAGGCTGGCTGATTGCAGTATAACGCCTTCCATGTTTTCCACTTTTCGACATCTGCGCTCATTAAAAGAACGCCATAATCAATTCCAGAGCCTCTTCCCATTTCTCCTGCGAGTTTGCGTCTAGCTTGCGACTTATTATGTTAATAAGTAGGCCATCTGCGATCTGCTTACTTGTTGCTATTGTGCCCAATAGAGCCTTGAGTGCGTCCAATTGTCGGGTGAGCCTTGCTTTAACCTTAAAATAAATTTCGGCGAATTCAACGTGTATGTACCACTAGTATTGACTATATGTTAGGCTAAGAAGGTTCGTGCACTTCTGGCTTCTCTCTGGTCTAAGCTCGTCGGATGGGGTATGGGTTCTTTTCTTACCTAAACATATACGCACTACGGGAAAAATAATGATTAAGTGCACTACGGAAATGAAAATCGTCAACTAAATTGAATTCAAATAAACCACGCTGTTCATATTGAGCTAGATGTTGATCGTATCCCGCTCTGTACCCTCCCTACCATGATAGCTCGCGGACTTCTCGGCTATCCCTTATTCAATACTACGTATAAGTATTAAATCTCACTATTATGGGCGTTCATTTGGTCGGCGATGAACCTCATTAAATTATTAGGCTTGCATGATTAGGTAAACATTATAATTCATTTTTTTTATTCATTAGTTTTAAGGCATTTTAATCTAAAGGTATTTAGAGATTTCATATTCAAATTCGATGGCAATAACAATTTGTAATAAAGAAAAGGTAAGAGAATATTTTTATGAACGCGCAGTAGATTCACTTCTTTTTCACAACAAGGGCATTTCACAATTATTTCATTTGGATATATATTTATCTGGACCACTACGAAACATAACTACATTGGCAATGAAGATGGCATACCGTTGACAATATCAATTATTCACATTCATTTAGTTACTCACAGATGATATCCGCTTGATCGATGGGCCCTTCGATGTCGCTGCTGTGCTGTTTTTGGAAGAAGGTTTATGCAGTTATGTGTGTGTGTCCATATGTGTGTGCTTGTTTTGAGATTCTACTGCGAGTTGTACAAGTTTTAAATTGCCTTAGGAATATATGTGTTCGAAAGACGTTATTAGATAAAGTTTAAGTGAAAAGATTTAATATAGAAATGTATTTATACTAGCGTGATACTTTTGTTGGCATTCCGCCTTTGGGCTGCCGGGAGAAAAAGAAACGCCTTAGCGCATCTCTTTTGCTGCTGGGGTTGGGTGGCCTATGTCAGGCTGGACATAGCCACGTCGCTATGAGATACGGTGGCTGTTACCACTATATGTCTCCGGTCTGCAACTTTAAAATCCCATACGTATAGCTCTCAAACTATTGTGGCGTGGTGATCACCTAAATAATATCGGAGTCACGTTTAATTAGGGAGTCGCATCCGTTATTAACTGATAGGTATATTAGCTCGGCGCGTTTCACGGCCCTGTTTTATCGCAGTGACTGAGTAAGTGTCAGTGTTTTGCCGCCCAGTGTATAGTTTTGCAGTCACTGGGGGCTCCTTATGGACACGACCGGCCTGGTTTATAGTTGGCAGCGTGGAAACGCTTTTCAAGGCCGGCCGTGTTTAAATCAAATATCGCAGCTATGAATAAATATATTTAATTAGCATACACTATTTGTTTAAATATTCACTGAATATCACCTTTTTGTATATTTTCACAATGACTTCCAAACTGCGCAGTCGCGTCTGCTGGCAAAGTTACACAGCATATAGCGCTGCTATTTACGGACGTTCAATAACTTTGGCTTTCTTTTAATATAAATGTTACGGCCTTTATTAACTCCGATTTTTAATGTTCTAATATATATATATTCTCTCCGCAAATGTTTCAATTTTAAAAGTTTATATCTGCACGCTTTGGTATCAGTCTTCGCTGCACTCTGAATAAAATGTGAATGCACGTTGAATTCGCCCCCCTCTTATAGACACCGAGAGAGAACATTTGCCCTTCCAATGCCCGTGGTACTAGAACGGTAGTTACCAAAGGTAGTAACCGTTTATCATCTTATCTCTTATGTTCACCTTATCTCTTTATGTTCACCTTTTCTATCTGCATTATGCGAGAGCATTGAAATGAGACGACGGCGAATTGGGAATTGTCATTTGAGTGCGGCGAATTATTTGAGCGCTCTTTGATAATTGGAGTTTAAGAGAGTTTATGAGTGCAAGCTAGACTACGGCCACTACAGCACAGATAATGCTGCGACAGATGTATCTCGAGTAGTCATTAACTGAAGAAAAACAGTGCAAAGGTCGAGCTTGCATTAAACTTTGATGTCTTTTAGATGGTAAACTCCTAGCTTTTTTGCCTGCTTCGTTTTGTAACTCATAATATGCTGGACTAAGCTGTTTAGCTACTGAGGCCTTTACAAATACAGGGGCAAGTTTACTGCTGAAATTCTTAGCAGCGTTGCTCTGCGCGAAATTTCTGGCATAAACTGTGTCTCCTACTTTTAGTCGAAGGGATCTACTTCTTAGATTGTATCGTCGAGCGTTTACGTCATGAGTGAGGTCTATGTTAACTTTGGCCTTTGCACGAGCCAATTGCATCATGTCTGGCCGCTTCAGAGTTGTGTCGTCGGACAACATATTCAGCTTGCGCAAAAGTTCATAATCTTGCCCATTGAGCATCATATTTTGTCCGAAGCATAAATAATTCGGAGAATGTCCGGTGCTTCTATGAATATTAGCTCTTATTGACGCATTAATTTCATTTAGATTCACGTCCCAATTGATATGTTCTTTGCCAATGTACGCTCTTATGGCGGCTAAAACTGAACGGTTCAGGCGTTCGCTTGCATTTGCCTGTGGCGAATAAATGGCCGTACAAATCTGAGATACTCCGAATTGAGTCAAAATTGCTTTGAAACATCCTGATTTGAATTGTGATCCATTGTCTGTCAATACTGTTTCTGGGACTCCAAATGTATAAAACACATTTTCCAAAAAACTCGCAGATCTTGCTGGATGTAAATTTCTTTAATGGTTGTAGGAAGTGAAATTTAGTATTGTGATCCACCACAATCAAAAGTCCTATATTTCCACTTTTTGATCTAGGATACGGGCCTAAAATGTCCAAATACAACTTTTGGAAAGGTCTGTCTGATGACATTGGCTTTCCCATTGGAGGTCTAAGGATCATATTTGCACTTTTAGTGGATTTGCATATCGAACAGTTTGCTACGAAATTACGAATTTGCGTAACCATGCCAGGCCAAAATAGATAGCGTTTTTAACTTAGCGATAAGTCTAGCCGTACCGCAATGAGCTGAATCTGGAGGATCGTGTGCTCTATGAAGAACATCGTTTATTAAAGCGTTCGGAATCCAAAGTTTCCAAGATTCTACTTCCTGCTTTTCTTCTCCACTAGCAAACTCTGTTCGTTTGTATAAAAAGTTATCACTGATTTTCAGATCCGGCAATTTGGATTGATTCTGAATGACATTTTTCAATAAATCGAGATATTCTGGTGATTTAAATTCTTTTGATTTTAAATCTATTATTGGACCAGAATCTGCAAATTCAGAGACTTCGTTTTCGTCTCGGCGCGATAGAGCGTCGGCCACGACATTATGAGAACCTTTTTCTGTGCTGTATTGTACATTCTAAGCCGCGTAATTGCAATGCCCATCTGGCCAAGCGCCCTGTAAGATCTTTTTGGTTTAACAACCATTTCAGCGAAGCATGGTCAGTGATTACTACAAACGCTTGTCCTTCTATGTACGAACGGAACTTTTGTATGCCTTTTAGAACAGCTAAACATTCTAGCTCAGTTACCGTATAGTTGCGTTGTTGTTTGGTCAATTTTACCGACATATATGCAATTGGTAACTCCGAGCCATCAACGCTCAGTTGAGCTAACACGCAGCCGAGTCCGTGCAGACTGGCATCGCACAACAATAAAAACGGTTTGGAGAAATCTGGCGTGATCAGAATGGGTGCTGATGATAATTTGCCTTTCAACATCTCGAATGCTCCTTGAGCTTGTGGATTCCACTTGAATTGCTTATTTTTCTTTAAAAGTTCTGTCAGTGGTAGAGTAACGGAAGCATAGCCGTCAACAAAACGTCGATACCATCCTGTCATACCGAGAAATCTTCTCAATTGTTTGACAGTAGTTGGTATCGGAAATTCGTTTATTGCCGTAAGCTTTCCTGGGTCTGTCTTTATTTTACCGTTCCCTATGATAAATCCAAGATATTTTATTTCTTGCATACAAAATTTGGACTTGGCGATATTTATAGTCAGGTTCGCATTGCGCAAGTAACCTACTATTTCGCTTAAGAGTACCATATGGGATTCGAAATCTTCCGAGAGAACCAATAGATCATCCAAGTAAACGAATACTCTCGTGCGCAAGTGTGCGGGAATAACTTGGTCCATTAATCGAACTAAGGTTTGTGCAGCGTTGCACAGCCCGAACGGCATGACCTTGTATTGATATAAAGGGCGGTTTGGAATTGTAAACGCCGTTATTTGGCGTGATTTCTCCTCAAGAGGGATTTGCCAGAAGGCATGCTTCATATCTAAGCCTGTAATGAAACGAGCGGGTGGCAACCTGCTGAGTATTCCATCAACGTGTGGAAGAGGATATGCATCCTTGCGGGTGCATTTATTAATCTCTCTTGAGTCCAGGCATAAGCGAATTTTTTCTCCTTTTCTCACGAGGACACAATTGCTGCTCCATGCGCTCTTAGACTCCTCAATGACGTCCAAATCGAGCATATTTTGGATCTCAGAGAACATAAGCTTCTCCTTAGCTGGGGATATAGGCCAGTGCCTTTGCTTAATTGCTTTAGCGTCGCCTACGTCTATACTGTGTTCGATCACTTTCGTACGGCCTAAACCTTCCTTTTCGAATGATGGAAGTTTTAGTTTAACTTGTTCCAGTTCGATACGCTGATGTTCGGAAAGAGAATGAACTTTTGGAGGACCTTCGTCGACATCCACATCTCTGCCTACATCAAGCTCATTTACTTGGCTTAAAGTTTGAACTATTTGGTTTAACAGACCAAAGTCTCGCCAAAGTCAATGCCAAGATATGCATCTTGCTTAAGGGTTGGAATTATGTAGAATTCAACTGGTTTGGTTATGCCACGATATGTTATATCACAAACTAATCGACCTATCACTACACATTCTGAGTTGTTTGCTGTCTTGATACGACCTGAAGACTTTTGAACGTTTGGGTGAGATTTCAACTGTGCTGCTGCTTTACCGCCAAGACAGCTGATAGTTGCTCCCGAATCTAGAAGAGCGACAAATGAATGCCCTTCTAATTGAATGTCTGTATATAACCGATTGTCGTTATTCATGAAGATGGCTGAAACTAGTTTATGTCGGCACGCGCGTACTTTCTTCCAAAAGACGCGCATACGGACAGTAGAACGTTTAGTTTTCTTCCGGGGCTCGTAATTGTCCACGTGACCGAAAATTCGACTACGTGTCGCCAGATAATGTGCTAGTCTCTCATGGAATGGCTTATATACGTTCTTAATAATTGTGTTTTCTTTAGTATTATTTTGTAAGTCTGGGGTTTGGTTCAGATCTGTTGAATGTTGTTGGATCTGATTGTTTACGTCTGGGTTTATTGTCGTGGATGCGTCAGTACGGATCTGGCCTGCGCATCCACCGATGACTTTTCCGGATTGTTACAATGGATACAATTGGGCTTGAAAACGTTTGCTGCCCCGCACCCGTAACAAAAAATAGATCTAGGCTCAAGACAAAAGTCATAGCGGTGACCTACTTTTCCGCAGTTCCAACACTTCATAGTTTTGCGCTGAATCGCGGCTATTTCTGTTTGTTCGTCAAGCTCTGAAACGAATGGACGCTGCTGTCTATAGCACTGCTGTCTTGTCTGTTTACAAAACTGCTCGTGAGCACGGATTTCCTCGCGTAATCGAGCTAATGTTATTATGCCTAAATGCATTAGTTCATAACGCAGCGACGTTTTTCTCACTAATGATTCTTCTGCAATAGAGTTAGGTAAACGGCTGACGAGTTTTTCAATTTCGAACTGAAATTCTTCAAACGGCTCTTTTTTGCCTTGTTTTCTGGAATTTATGGAATCCCATATATCCATATCTGTGTCTGCGTCTTCATATTTCTTTCGAAACTCTTCACAGAATTTTTCCCAAGTGAAACAAGGATGGTTTCTATGAAATTTCCAAAACCAATCACTGGCTTTGTCTCCTAAAAGCAAATGTAAATGATCGCAAAGTAAGTTATGATCACCGTTTTGTGCCGTCATTGAACGAACTCTGTACAGAAAATCTTCTGTAGAAATACCATGTCTTGATCCATCAAATTTCAATCTCCAATTGAGAATGATATTCGATACTTTCTCTGGAGGAATTGAAGAATATCTTCGAGGTATAGTTGGACTACTGCCAGTAGTTTGGCTTGCCGGACGCTGAGTAGTCTGTCCTGCCCTGACATTAGAATTCGTTTCCTCTTGACCTCCATTACTTATCTGAATATTTGCGAACTGTGATTGAATCAAGGCTGACAAGTTTCGCATTAGTTTCTGCTCTTGTTGTTGCATGGCTGACTGAATTATTTTATCTATATCTTCCCTGTTTGCTTCTTTCGATGAATCCACAGTCAGACTACTCTGATTTGCTTCTTCGTTCTGCATCGCTCGTTGTGCAGACCTAGTGGTCATGCCTCTACGTGTAGTGCCTCCTCTGCGGTATCTATTATTACGTCTATTGCTGTTTTGATCTGTGTTCTGATCAGGCGCTGGTATTATTGGGTCAGTAGTGTTGCTTGCTGCATTTATTTCAGCGGCCAAATTGTTGTTTGACAATGATAACTGTCTGGCTGTGCAAGGGTTTTTGCATGTGGGGCAAATATTTGTATTTTGCAACGCTATCTGTATACACTCGTTGTGAAACCTATGATGGCATGGGGACGTTGCTATTAAATTGGTTGGTTGCATTGGCTGGTGGCAGCAGCCGCAGAAGGGGTCTTGTAGTTGTAAAATATTACTGAGATCTTCCGTGCTGTGTCTTACTGACATATTTATAGTTTTTCTGTTCATATAATTAATGGTTCATCGCTTCCCAAAATAAACACTCCATAACGTGTTTAAAAATATAACCTGCATATAGCTTATTGATAATCTAAAGGATTCTATTGCTCTACTCAAGACTGACTGTTGCTAATATTGGTCGAGTTTCCCCAAAAAATTTTCTAGGTGCTCGCGGTTCCTAATATTTGCTATCGAAAGCCTTATAGTAGTTTATTATTTAAAGGATAATTATGTTTAGCAAATTTTGTCGTCACTGACTACAGGCTCAGTATGGTCGACTGACCCGATTAACACGAGAGAGATCGCGATTCCAATATCTGAGATTGTGTTACCTTGACGCCATATTGCTATACACATTCTCCCCATTTCTAAAAATGGAGATTTCCAAACATGAGAATTATTCGGCAACTTCCAGACTTATCTCGGTCGACATATCCAAACTTTATGAATAGCAATCGTGATTCGCGAAAATAAGTTGCTGGGTTGTATAACATCAAATCTGGGAAAATCATTTCGTTTTGAATTTTCTAAAAGATGAAATTTTTAATGGTTGGTTGTAATGGATTCGAAGAGCATTTTGAAAGATCGAACGTGATGTTATGTTAATATTACGATTCATATTTCGGTTCTTTAAAGCTATTCTTGGGCTTGTATACATATTGCAGCCTGACGACCATGCCCTGTCTCTTGAATGAGATTAATACTACAAAGAATCGAGAAATTTTGCCTGTACTGATCTGACCTTTCGGGTTGGGCCTCAATTACTTTTGTAATTGATAAGAAGTACGATCTGTAAATTTTTCATTACATCTCGAGCTCCACGCTTAAGCGCCAATTATTTTTTAAAAATAAATATTTTTACTAAATACTTGGCTCAAAAGAAATCCTCCATGTTGGGCTCTAATTACTTTCTGTAATTAGTTAAGGAGTAGGATCTGTAACTTTTCTATACCTCTCCGGGCCCCTGCGTTGGGCGCCAATTATTTTCTACCCTATGTAGCGTGTGGAATTGCTGTTGTGTATGTACCACTGGTACTGACTATATGTTAGGCTAAGAAGGTTCGTGCACTTCTGGCTTCTCTCTGGTCTAAGCTCGTCGGATGGGGTGTGGGTTCTTTTCTTACCTAAACATATACGCACTACGGGAAAAATAATGATTAAGTGCACTACGGAAATGAAAATCGTCAACTAAATTGAATTCAAATAAACCACGCTGTTAACGGATGCTATATGCTGGTCATATTGTGCTAGGATACTAAGATGTTGATCGTATCCCGCTCTGTACCCTCCCTACCATGATAGCTCGCGGACTTCTCGGCTATCCCTTATTCAATACTACGTATAAGTATTAAATCTCACTATTATGGGCGTTCATTTGGTCGGCGATGAACCTCATTAAATTATTAGGCTTGCATGATTAGGTAAACATTATAATTCATTTTTTTTATTCATTAGTTTTAAGGCATTTTAATCTAAAGGTATTTAGAGATTTCATATTCAAATTCGATGGCAATAACAATTTGTAATAAAGAAAAGGTAAGAGAATATTTTTATGAACGCGCAGTAGATTCACTTCTTTTCACAACAAGGGCATTTCACAATTATTTCATTTGGATATATATTTATCTGGACCACTACGAAACATAACTACATTGGCAATGAAGATGGCATACCGTTGACAATATCAATTATTCACATTCATTTAGTTACTCACAGATGATATCCGCTTGATCGATGGGCCCTTCGATGTCGCTGCTGTGCTGTTTTTGGAAGAAGGTTTATGCAGTTATGTGTGTGTGTCCATATGTGTGTACTTGTTTTGAGATTCTACTGCGAGTTGTACAAGTTTTAAATTGCCTTAGGAATATATGTGTTCGAAAGACGTTATTAGATAAAGTTTAAGTGAAAAGATTTAATATAGAAATGTACGATATTTATACTAGCGTGATACTTTTGTTGGCATTCCGCCTTTGGGCTGCCGGGAGAAAAAAGAAACGCCTTAGCGCATCTCTTTTGCTGCTGGGGTTGGGTGGCCTATGTCAGGCTGGACATAGCCACGTCGCTATGAGATACGGTGGCTGTTACCACTATATGTCTCCGGTCTGCAACTTTAAAATCCCATACGTATAGCTCTCAAACTATTGTGGCGTGGTGATCACCTAAATAATATCGGAGTCACGTTTAATTAGGGAGTCGCATCCGTTATTAACTGATAGGTATATTAGCTCGGCGCGTTTCACGGCCCTGTTTTATCGCAGTGACTGAGTAAGTGTCAGTGTTTTGCCGCCCAGTGTATAGTTTTGCAGTCACTGGGGGTCCTTATGGACACGACCGGCCTGGTTTATAGTTGGCAGCGTGGAAACGCTTTTCAAGGCCGGCCGTGTTTAAATCAAATATCGCAGCTATGAATAAATATATTTAATTAGCATACACTATTTGTTTAAATATTCACTGAATATCACCTTTTTGTATATTTTCACAATGACTTCCAAACTGCGCAGTCGCGTCTGCTGGAAAAGTTACACAAGCATATAGCGCTGCTATTTACGGACGTTCAATAACTTTGGCTTTCTTTTTTAATATAAATGTTACGGCCTTTATTAACTCCGATTTTTAATGTTCTAATATATATATATTCTTTCCGCAAATGTTTCAATTTTAAAAGTTTATATCTGCACGCTTTGGTATCAGTCTTCGCTGCACTCTGAATAAAATGTGAATGCACGTTGAATTCGCCCCCCCTTATAGACACCGAGAGAGACATTTGCCCTTCCAATGCCTGTGGTACTAGAACGGTAGTTACCAAAGGTAGTAACCGTTTATCATCTTATCTCTTATGTTCACCTTATCTCTTTATGTTCACCTTTTCTATCTGCATTATGCGAGAGCATTGAAATGAGACGACGGCGAATTGGGAATTGTCATTTGAGTGCGGCGAATTATTTGAGCGCTCTTTGATAATTGGAGTTTAAGAGAGTTTATGAGTGCAAGCTAGACTACGGCCACTACAATCTCCAACAAGTCAAGCTTCTCAAGCTTGGTCTGAGCATCGACGAATTCGGCCTGCATCCCGTTTACGGCATCGATTCTCACGGACAAATCGCTCTCATCAAAACTCTCAATTTGCTCGTCAGAGTTGAAAAACTCGAGCATAGAGGTGGTCAGTTGACGTTTTATTTGGGAGCATTTTTCGCGATAAAAGTCTCTAGAATTTGGTTCAGCCATTGTAGTTGGTGTTCACTGTAACGAACCAAAACCAAACGCGCGCGAAAAAACGTATTTTTGTCACCACGAAACCGTAAGAAAACGAAGGAGATAAGAACACCTAGTGTTCTTTGTATATAAGAACAGTTGAAACGGTTAAATGCAATTGGACTATGTATAGTCTCTTATGCATGTATGCATGTATGTGCGCAAAGTTTTCTTGTTGAGGGCCAAATTTGTTTACGAGAGTGTGTAATATTTCTATTAAGACAGCTTAGAGATGAGAATATTAATCGACAATATTCTGCGGAATAACAAATGTATGACGCGAACTCAAAAGTTGCAAAAAAAAACGTATGTATGTAAGTTAATTTATTTGTTTATTAATGAAAATAAAAAATAAATTTTACAAATTTATTTTGATAACTTTATTGATCGGATTCAAAGTTAAGACTAAATTGAAGTTCTACTCTAGTTCCCTAATCTGGCCTTTTGTGAATCAGAATTTGGTGCAGCGGTGGCAGCGATGGTGGCAGCGGCGTTGGCAGCGACGAATCAAAGTTTGACAACAGTTTGACAATTGTGCAGTCGGCTGTAATTGGTTAATTGCAGTTCTGCTGATGACTTCTTAATAAATTTGGCCATTTCCTGTTGTTGTCAATATTTCGTAGGAATTGCATGTGCCCGTGTGAACTGCTTGGCCATTTCCTGTTGTGGCTAATATTTAGTAGGAATTGCAGGTGCGCTTGTGAACTGTTTTGCAACTGCAGTTCGATGCTCTGTTAATATTAATTTGGTTACGATTTAGTTTACTTTAGGTTGGCGCGTGCAGGAAATAATGCAGACGCTGACCTAAGCTTTTCTTTATGAGCTTTTGGCAAAGCGTGTTGTTAACTCCTCCCCCGTCTATTTCGAGCTTGTCCTCAAGCGACGTTCGTTAGAAGAATGGTATGGTGTTGAGATTAACTCTGCTGGTGGTTTTTAGTGGTTCGGGAGATGCCACTTGTAGAATAATCTTCTCTTGCTTTCGTTTACGACAGTATAAAAACCCTGCGACGATTGTAAAGGTAGCGAAGAGAAGGATGACGTAGCATTTGTTGTAGTTGCTATCTGTTTCCAATTCTGCTAAACGTTTGGTGTTGTTAATATGTAAACTTTCCAGAGCGTTGAGAGATAGTATTTTGATTCGTTCCTTCTCTTCAGGGGTTATATGGATCATGGGCCTTGATGATTGTATGGGCTTCGTCTCAACGTTGTTGAACTCTTTTCCATTGATGATGAGTGTCTCGTTGAAGAAGTTGATGACGTATGTTCCTTCCAGTTTCTGCGTTTTGTTGTTCCACTCTAGTGTGCCATTGTAGTTGTTAACCAAGATAAAACCGCTGCTTATTTCCTCTATTGTTTCGATGTGGTCTGCATTTCTGAATTCACATAACCCTAACCCTAGACAAGTACTATTGCTAATGTTTACAATATTATTCTTGTTACAAATTTTAATCTTATGATAAGTTTTACATTTATTATTTATGCCAAACATATTTCCGTTATTAAAAAATATTTCTTGAAATTTTATGTTAACAATTGTGTTCTTTTTGATAATGGGCTTGATAAGTGTGTTTTCGTATATAGTTTTTTCTAAATTTGGGACTTTAATTATATATAAAATTGTTGTTTTGTTATTTAATATAGTTACATCGGAAAATTCTAACATTTCTTCTATGGATAGTAGTGGCATATTACTTTCTTTGAATATTTTATCAATTTCAATTATTTGTTTTTCATTTAATAGGAATGTATTTATTACATTTAGCTTAGCCCATTGAATGGCGTACTTAACATTTATGATTTCTTCTTTGACGAGCCTTGATTTAAAAGTTATTTCAGTGTTAACATAGCTGTCTTTTCTGATAGAGTTTGATAAAAAATTAATAAATTTAATCATTATGGATGTTACTTTTGTGTATTTTCTTTCCTGATTCTGATATAACTGTAGTATTATTGTTTTTCTTTAACTATTTCTTTTTTTATATCTTGCTGATAATTTAGAAACAAGTCGTGTGTTTATCTTAACATAAATTTCGTCACCTACGTTGTAGTTTTTTAATTCGAACTAATTTCTTTCCGTAGAATAGATATCGATGTGGACAATTTGCCGGGGAATTCGGAATAGGAGTTTGCTCTAAAACGGGGTTAGTCGGATGTCTATCATATTTTTCTTCCTTGCAAATTTTGCATTGTTTTACCAAATTTTCTATTTTTTTTCTTCATTTGGGGAAAGTAAAATTTTTCGGACAATTGAATTTTGTTTTTTAGTAGCATTTCTATGGGCTCTATTGTGGACTTTAAGTATCTCATCTTCTTGCTCTGATTCATTAGTGAGGTCGGTAACTTTATTTTGAGTAAAACGAATTTTAATTTTACTAAAGTTATCTAGGTATATTGATTGTATTTTTCCCATGATATCTTCAGAAGTTTGTATTCCGTTAATAACGGATGGGTTAAGGTATTTCCGAAGTATTAGTATAAGTTCGTCAAGTTCGTAAGTTTGTAAGTATATGTCATGTCTATGAAACATAGGAAAAGGTATGCTAAATTTGTAGTCGTTGCTGTTTGCTTTATGGATGAAGATTTGATTTTTAAAAGCGTTAATGGGTACTTCTATACTAGGGATGAGGTTATGGCTTGAACTCTCGTCGCTATGTTGAGTGGATACTGAGTTTATCTGAGTTAAATTTGAAATGCGAGACAATGCATCTGCTACTACATTGTCTTTTCCTGGCTTGTAGAGTAACTCGTAGTCGTATTCTTCTAAGTGAGATTTCCATCTTTTTATTCTAGCGTTGCCATTCCAACTACTCAATGAGTGTGTAAGCGGTTGATGATCAGTGAATATTTTCACTTTGGCTTTACCATATAGATAGTTACGTAACGCTTTAAGGGCCCATATAATGGCCAACATCTCTTTCTCGTTAGCTGCATAATTTTCTTCAGCTTTGGAGAGGGTTCGTAAGATGAATGAGATAGGTTGACTGTTCTGTGAGAGAACTGCACCAATGGCATAGTTTGATGCATCGGTGGTAAGGTGGAATTATTTTTTTAAAATCGGGGTATTTAAGTATCACATCTTGTGATATTAACGAATTTTTTTAGTTTCCTAAATGCATCTATGGCTTCTTGCTTAAGGCTTATTGCTTTAGTTAGTGCTGCTTTCTTGCTTACGTGTCGATCTTCACCTCTTAACAGTATGGTGAGTGGTTTAGCAAGTTTTGCATAATCCCTTATAAATCTCCTATAGTATCCAGATAAGCCTAAAAATGATCTGAGTTCTCTTATTGTCCTTGGGGTAGGAAAATTAGCTATTGCCGAGACTTTGTCATGGTTGGTTTCAATATCTTTATCGGATATTACGAAACCTAGAAATTCAACTTTACTCTTGAGAAACTCGCATTTATCGAGTTGACATTTAATATTTGCTCTATATAGGGTATCAAATATGGTATTCAAGTTTTAAAGATGAGATTTTTCATCTTGGCTAAAAACAATTATATCATCAATAACAAATTTTCCCTATATGTTCACGTAGTATATCGTCTAGTGCTCGTTGGAAAATGGATGGAGCATTTTTAAGACCGAAGGGAAGGCGTGTGAACTCATATTTGGCATTATTTATAGAGAAAGCGGGTTTTTCTATATCTGAGGACTTTAGTTTTATTTGATGAAATCCGCTTTTTAAGTCGAGAACGGAAAAAAGTTTGTTGTTGCCCAATTGGGCAAGCACTTCATTTATCTCGGGGATAGGGTATTTATCAGCTATTGTTACTTTGTTTAATTTCCTATAATCTATTACCATTCTGTATTTCTTTTCGTTTGAAGCGTCTAGCTTTTGGGAACAATCCACACAGGTGAATTGTACGGAGAGCGAGATGGTCGTATTATACCATTTGCTAATAGTTCTGAAATCTGTTTATTAACCTCATCTTTAAGAGACATGGGATATTGGTAGAATTTAGAATATACAGGTGTTTCATTGTTCGTGCGTATTTCTGCTGTCACGTTAGTAGTGTACGTCAATTTTTCGTCTGGTTTTGAATAAGTTGGGAAAGTTTTTAAGTAAATTTTCTAATTTATTTTTTTGTTGATCGGACAAATGGTCTGTACGGGGGCAAATATTATTAATTGAGTCGTATTTTTTTTCTTCGATAATTACTTTTACGTTGTCTTTAATGATCATATAGTTCGAATGTGTGTGAATTACTGCTTTAAGTTCTTTTAAAGTGTCGTTGCCGAGAATGGCATCGAAAGATTGTAATGTCGGCAAAAGAAAAAATTTGATACGCACATCTCGGATATTAAATAGGTGTGCCATTTTATAGTGTGTAATTTTAACGTTACCTCCAACTGTAACGGCTTGAAACGGTTTCTCGATTGGAGCGGGGTTACTAACTAAACTAGGTTTAATATAGTTTCTATTAGATCCCGTATCAATAAGTATTCTCAAAACTTCTCCTCCTACGTTCACCTCAAAATAAGGTAAAGAGGAGCTATTTACTCTAAAAATGGAGATCAGCGTATTGTTCTTGTCCTACATCGGTCCCGTAACAGTACTCGTATTGTTCTTGGTATTCGTCTAACGTTTGTCAGTATTCGTTTGAGTCTGTTTGGCTGTCCGCTAACTGTTCATATTCTGTTTGTTCGTTTTCTGTGTTCTGGTCATTGCTACTAAGTGTAGTAGTGTCATTATTTTGTTCGTTACTTTCATATTGAAAGTACGTTGTCGTTTGTCATCCTGTGGAACAGGGGAATGGGGTTTTCCTGGTCGTTTACCCATTTCAAAGTTCGGTGGTCTATTCATATAGTTCACTTGTCTTGTGCAGATGCTGGGGTCCACATCCATAGGCTCGGGACGGGGCAGCGGTTTTGGTGCCGTGGGGCGATTCGGTACGAAAGTTGGGTTTGATGTGAACGGTTGTCTTGCGTATAGTTGCTGTGCGTATGGTTGTTGTACGTACGGTTGTTGTATTGGTGCTTGGTTGCTAAAGAATGTCATGTTGTGCATTGGTCTGCTATATTGTTGACCAATTGGTGCTCTTTGAGGCGTGTTTTAAGGTGGTCGGGGAGTCGAGTTATTCAAGTATTGAGTTCTAGGCATTGGTATTGGTTTTTGGTTTGGTCGGAAGACCGTAGATTGAATTTTGCCTGTAGCATAGTTTGATCGATATGTTTGGTTCTCGATTTTCAAACATAGATGAAAAGCTTGAGGTAGATCTTCAGGCTCTTTCATTCCAAGAAGGCGAGGTAGGTCTCCCCTCAATCCACGAATAAAGTTTCTAGAGCTTTATCTCTGTAAAGCTTAGTCATTATTTGTTCTGGACTCGCGAGATAATTCCATACAACCAACTTTATTCAGTAGTAAGGACAGGTGACGGTAAACTACCTGATGGAATTCCTCTCACTGTTTGATTGACACCCTGAGTAATGGTTGTCAATTGGTACTCTAATGTGCTCAAATCGCGCTTATCTGCGTAATGCATTGTTAAGCACTTTGAAATAGCATTCCAGTCTAGTGGAACGTTATAGGATTCTAAGGCAGTGTCGGCATTGCCAACAATTTTGTTTCTTATGGTATGTATTATACCGAAATATTTAGCATTGCCTTGTAGTGCCGCGTAGTTCTCTATGATTCTATCTACGCCCTTTTTCTAGGAACTAAACTCTCCGCGGTCGCCTGAGAACTCTCGGATGCTTTTAACTACATCTGGTATCTTATCTAAATCGTTAAGATTTCCCTGATGTTGAGGCTGAATTATTTGGTTTGGTACATCTAAGAAATCACTATTCGGGTTATTTTGTTGTCTGATTAATTGGGGGAACCTGAGAAGCGATAGCTTCTGAAACTATTCTACCAATGTGGCGTTAAGTTCTTGTTGGTTCATATTGACTCTATTTTGTTCTGGCTGGCTTGCTGAAAGAATGGGGGTCTAATTAAGTTATTAGGATTTGCCCATTAATGGTAAGGAAATTTGAGAAATTTAGAATATGCCGTATTAATTCAGGCTTATAAAAATAGGAAATCGTAACATGTTTGTTCGCGTGTTTGTTCCAGT